>DWTO01002796.1:0-13430 GCA_018244755.1 Jemadia pseudognetus
TAACATCACGCCTGTTATCCCCGAAGAGGTAGGCAGAGGAGTGTAGTACACTCCCACGTTTCACCAGTTACGTTTACCAGTTACGTCCCACTATGGAATAGGTGTTGAACCTTTTGCCATGCCCCGGCCACAAATCCAGCAGCAAGTGATATTTAAACCTGCGACACACATTTTTAAGAAGTGCGCGCTAGGATCTGAACCCGGTCTCTCAGAGATAACGAATTTCAAACCATTAAACCACTTTTGTAATTATAACTTTTTTTTATTGCTTATCGAATAATATCCATCAAAACAATATTGAAACATCAAACAACTATAAAGTTGATAGGAGGACATAATTTATGTGACAACTTATATTATTAATAACAAATTAAACCAACTCGTTTTATCAACTCCTAATGCGAAAACAATATATGTATATTAAAACAACTCGATATCCAATGACAAGTTCTTACAATTTTACTAAGCCAATTTTTTTTATTAACATTTAACCCAAAAATAATACAGTGCGAAGGAGATAAAGAAACCTAATAAAAAAAAGTATTCGCTCCTAATACTCAAGAGCTTACATAACTTTAGCGAGCTTCTGAGAGATACGTTTTTCTTTTGAGAGATACGTTTGAGAGTCTTTTTGCGATACGTATCGCTAGTACCAACTTACGCTCTTGCGTGACTCTACAAAAACGGAGACATCACTCTATTACGAGCGTTATCTCCGTCGGAGTACGAAGGTTTAGATTTATTTGAACTACCCACCATTTAAATGATAAGTAAGTACACTTAGCGCAGTGGTATTTTCAGAATTGTTTATTAAATTTTTTTGATAATATCTCAACTACATGTTGTGAGTCTTGTATATTTCTTTTCGCGTGCCAGCGTTGGAAAGTTTCGTGCCGTGCTAGTTATATTTTATTTTTGGGATAATTGTAAAGGACAAATTAATAACTGTATTGTACTGTTCATGCTAGCTATTATCAAAATTACGTGTTTTCTGTACATAACAATAATTAGTTCAATATTAAGATTATTAATAACAAATAGTGATTTTGCAAGAAGATACTCAACTTTCAAGAACTTACGTAACGATTTAATTGAGATAAAAAAGATCTTGCACGTTCATAACTTTCTATAATCACTACCATGTACGATATGACCATAAGTAAATCACGCCTTACATAAATCATTTAGCGACATCATTTCAATATAATTTTCAAAAGTAGATACAATAACAACAACGTAATATCACACATGGAGTTCCCAAAGTCGTAGGCAGAGGAGTGTAGTACATAGTAGGAACAATGATATTTTACACAGCGTAGAAAATTCCGCAACGTAAATCATTTAACAATGATATATACCTACATTGTCGTCAACTCCGTTTGCGTTCAATTCAGCATCAGTTTAATTGATCCGAAAAATATTTATTTATATGTATTTATAATTGGAACAAACCCTTGGAATAACTTCGGAGAAACGTGATTAGAGATATGCCCTAATAAATAAATAAAGCCCCGTCGAAGTTGACCTTCTTCCGTCTACGACATAACTAATTCGAAACTCCAACATTCACAGGCGTACGTGGCCTTCCTAACCGGACGTACAATATAGCCACGCGCGAGCGTACTTTTTTCTAGACTATAGTTATCATATCGTCTAATTAAGCTCCTTACGGGTAGGCAGACAGCACAGAATGCCAAATATTTCTATCCTTAATACAGGCCTGACGTACTTCTACATTCATCAATCTCTTCATACACGCATGTAGCTTTATACATTGATCAATCTCTTCATATACACACGCACGTAGCTTTCTTTCTCTAAATAGACCATTTTAATCTCGTTGATAACAATAGATTTTTCTTACATCTTATTTCGTCTTCGAGTACTCATAAATTATTCCGTACGAATCATCTGCGATGTTCATGATATAATCGAGATAAAACTGACTCACACTTCTATATAATAGATACACTAAGTATATACATACATATGGGTATGTAATATATTTATTTCCTTTTCTCTCCAATGACGATACACCCTCGCCATACGAATGTTTTGTTTATACACGAGAAGTATCTAGTATTTCCTTTTCTTTATTCTTTTTACAGTATGAGTAACGAAATTAATCTTAGAATTAATCGCATGCAATCTTTCGAAGTAATTGAATAAATAAGATTAGAGAAGAAAATGTTACATGAAAATTAAATATGTCGTAAGCAAAGAATAAGTGAAAAGAAAAATCGTAAAATCTCAATCAACGATAAATGAGTGTGCTCAGTAAAAGATTGAGTACTTGGTTAGGCCTATTGCTATGTGCAATTTCTGTTCGGCCACTGGTTCATATTTAAGATTCCCACATCGGGGCTAAATGTGTATATCTTAGTAGAACAACACACAACCAGCAAGTAACACGGTATATATCGCACTGATGACATAAACCAAATACGCGGATCACATGTCTGTGTGGGGTACGATGGCCGCAGCACGGCAAACAACGCCTGAAACTTTATGAAACTACATGTCCGATACATATATATACATTCATATAAGACTGGGAGATAGTTCTAAAGTTACTCAGCGCTAAACTTTGTTTTATAAACGAGAGTGAAAATTGCTACGAACTATAACAACGGAAATTCCGTGATTATAAAATATTATATCATTACCATTATAAATAATATACCCATTAGGTAATGTCTGTCTGTCTTCGTCAAGGAATATAGTAAATATAAGGAGGATTACAATTCTCTATAACATTCCTCTAAAACCATTGAAGTTTGCTAAGCGACATCAGGCTTGCAGGGCATATTACAAACCTTAAATCTTTTTTCTACGATATCAATATACTAAAGTGAGACCTCAAATTAGTCAAGGAGTACGACAGTAATGTAAATAAGTTGAACTCAACATAGGAATCACGAAAATTAAAACAAAAACTAACATTATATACATATAAAACTATTTGACCTATACACAATGAGACACGTGGCGCGCGCAGTGCGTACGTCCGTAACTACGTAAAGACTCAGGCCCGTCATATGAATTTTACCCAAGAAACGAATTCTCATACGTTACATCATCATCAACGATGGAAACGCAAGACGTTCCGAGCGAGTGACGTCACGACGAAATAATAAGAATATAAGTAGGAATAGATGACCGTGTGGAAATATAGAGATATAAATAAAAACACAGGATAATAATAATGTAATAATAATGAAAGTAGGGAAACTGCTACCCTACCAAAGGTTAATTACCATCTTTATCAGGCAATTTTTAGGTAGGCGGACGGGTGGATGGGGCGTGAATCAGTGATTAACCCGACTGATGATGTAGAGAACACAGGTTCGATTTCCTCCCACGACAAATGTCTGTATACAGAGCATAAGTATTTATATCAGCATCTATTTAATATGTATTTATTTAGATCAGCCGAATGGTTTACGAAAAGACGGACTCGGTCGACTTTAGGTTCAAATACTTTGTGTTACTATGCAAGTGAAAAAAATCAAATTTTTGGGAAGTACAATAAACAAACAATAAATGAGAAAATTATCATTTCAAAAGGTAATCAAGAACCAAAAATGCTTCACAAGATACAAATTGTGAGCGGCGGGTGTTATTATCGCCAGCCGCCCGTCCGGTCCGGCTGCGGCAGTTCCATCCTATCGCACATCTCGTGTGGGACATTCTGTACCGTTGCGTCCTATTCTAAATCTACCGTACATTCCCGAGCGAAACATTTATTTTGGGAATAAAGGGTTGAATTATATTTATCAGAACAGACCCGGTGATTTATTATATAGGTATTATATTTTTGCTAGGTACGTACCTTGGGTATTCATGATTGTATTAATTGTATTGTCTTTAATGGTTATTCTATTATCTGTAGCCATCGGCAAGCGACTTCAACATGATGTCAATAACCAGCGTTAATAACCACTTTTCGACTTCACACAATAGTGGCAGAACTACTGTAGCAAAAATAACACAAGTTGCTTGAATTTGTAAAAGAAATGTGGACTGCGGCAGATAGTAACGGAGAAGTTGGTTCCTTTAACAAAGGATATAACGAACTTGGTCTTAAGGAAGTGACAGTATCGTTACCAATTGCTCAAGGCAAACTTGTAGAGTACAATTGCAATCTTTTTCGATCCATAGGCTCTCCGACTGAACAGCGGCAGCATCGTATGCCAATTACCAGGCGCGACCGCACCGCGACGGAAAAGGATCGCGAAGCGAGTATAATCGAAAGCTATTTAATTCGTTCATTCATTCATTCACGCTTCGCCGAACCGTGGACTTTCATTACGGAAACAATGGTCCGTTCCTAAATAGGTACGAGGTACGGGGTCCACGAACATGTCGGTCTTTTTAATGTAATTTAAAAATTGTGTAGTATATTAGACGATTTACATTGGCAGTATCACACTACGACAATATAACATAACATCACGCCTGTATTTCCCTGAAAGGACGCACGTGGGAGGAGCCATTCATGTAATAATCTAGTGGCATACATCGGCCACAACTTCAGACTACGATTTGATCACATGATAAAAGGACAACTAGAAGGTGATATGTTGATAATGCAAATCGATGGATTTACTGTAGCGAATTGTAGGGAATAACGACAAATACTCCAACGTTATTGTTAGATAATAAATCTTTTAACAATATGACTTCAAAGGAGTTTTATAACTAACTTACATTGACAAGTTCTTATACCAACAACGTCACAAATGAGTTCAATATTTAAACCAGTCGGGTAAGTACCGTGCCCGATGTTATGGTAACATTTCGCAATCACTGATACATACATACATATCCTCCCACCAGGTCCCTTACGGGGTAGGCAGAGAGCACCGAGTGCCAAATAGCTCTAACCTTACAGACCTGCCACGCCTCATCCACATTCATCATTCACTTCATACATGCGCGCCGGTTTCGGAAACTTCTGATTCCCCCATCAGCCAGTATCTGGCTTATCACTGATGCCTATACCAAAACACGCAATAAATATTATGTTATACACTAGTTAATAGTGTTAGATTACAATTTTGCATTCTCATAATCCCACCCATTGTGGTAACAGGAAATGCGCAAATACACAACACGATTATATGAAAATACTCACATATCTTTATGTACGTATTTGTATATATGCATGTGTGTGTTGCATGGTACAGCAAGTCAAACATAGGGATTGTATGATTCAAAAACTATTT
Source organism: Jemadia pseudognetus (assembly GCA_018244755.1). NCBI lineage: Eukaryota > Metazoa > Arthropoda > Insecta > Lepidoptera > Hesperiidae > Jemadia > Jemadia pseudognetus. The sequence continues at coordinate 5,229 of DWTO01002796.1, forward strand.
CATAATCGCTTACAACTACCGGGAAACAAATGTCAGAATTATCAATGTTAAAAATTATGTAGGAATTATTAGCCATTATTATTATTATTTAAATCATTTCCACAATCACTTATATGTAGATACACATCTATACATTTGTATACTCTTCTGAACGACACGTGATCCACTCCAAATTAGATTGGTATTAGGTAAGCGAAAAAGACACTAATACATACTCGTAACATATTCAATAAAGTTCCGTCTGAGCGTCGGTCATTTTACGTGCGACTGCTGAGCAGGGAACCGGTGGAGACTCTAAGTATACGTATAGGTTGACCATATCATTAGATATATGAAGGCATTCTTGCCCATAATTCCAAAGCTGGGCATGCGGATTGCGGAATGTGGGGTGCAGCTTTTTTACGATGTGGTGGATAGGGCGCAAAGATGCTCTTTAGCGAAGGCCTATTTCCGGCATTGAATTGAGACGATGAGATGAACATGACGATGTGAGTAGGAACTGATTGAATACAGATTAATTACTTCCAAACTATAACGCTTATATCCACAATGTAACACGATGTCCACATACCGGCGCATATCGTGGACCTGCCCGTTGGTGCAGTGTAGTTTTATTACGTTATCTTATACATTGAAACGGGTTTAGATGTGTATTTAGGCTTTTATCTATAACATATAGAAAACTAGTGAAATATTACTATAAGCTTAAACCGAGTTAAATTAACAATTTTTCTATATATTTCCACCGGACAAATAGAGCGCAGAGAAATAAAAGAGTACACTAATGTTTTAATTCGTTTTCGGAGCCCTTAAAAGGCTTCTGCTTGGCAAGTCTCGTTAAACGGAAATTTGGTCGGCTTCGTCATGGAAACTTAACTGGACTCATTTTGTTTAACTTTTAATTGGAAGTATATTTTTTTTACTTCCAAAAGAGTACTTTCGAGAACAACCCCTTCTTATAAAAACAGTACGTTTTAAAAGAATATATTATTCGGGGTTACAATAATAATATAATAGTATAATAACGTAATACATAATAATAAAAATAACATGTGACAAAAACAACGTGTCTAGTTTACAACGAGCACATCTAAAACGTCCATTAAAACGTGTAAACACGTGTACATAACACAATATCTTATTTAAATCACTACAGTTTCCGTAATTTTATTCGTTGTAACTAGTAAACGGCAAATACACGCACAGACGACGTCATATTTTTATAGTTACCGCTCATTAATTAATTCATCAACTTTCGGCTCCACGCAGATCGATCGGAAGAAGAGAGGCGACGGAGAAAATCACACGGTACTCTGTATTTAGTTCCACATGTCGACTATAACTGACTCTTATAATATGGTGTGCCCTTTTTGAGTGTCAATTAGCAAATCACAATATTTTGCAGTTCATTGAAAATATACGTCATTTATGAAAAGGACGCGTTAGAGTTTAAAATAACACACGCACACACACACACGTGCGGCTTTATGTTTTAATACATTTTCATTGAATAGCTACGGAAAGGTTGCTTTTACTTAAAACTCGACCAACCATTAATCATACGTAACATTCCCTCCCTATACACCCACCGCAAATTGATTTATCTCCCGTACTGTACTGTAGGTACACACTAAAGTTTCCGCTTCTTCGATTTCCTAGAACTACTCCAGTTAATCTAGACATTATAAATGCCTTAAAGCTTGCTAATAAAGAAGCTCAATCGAACCCACGGCTATATTAATAAAATCAACTTTAACGCGCTACCATAGAGTCGAAATTTCAATGCTAATTTTTAAGTTGTCGTTTCATAACTGAATAATCTTATGTCGCCATAGGATGCCGTTCCAAAAATGTAACTTGCATTAATAGAAATATAGTTGAAATTCGTCTGCTATAACAGGCGCTGCTAGTAATACTGTACTGATATGGTTGTGGCCCGGATTAACCAGAAACCACGAGAGGAGAATACTAATCTGCTTTGGAAGGAACGCTTCGTTACATAAAGGAATGCTTACATGCAGTTTTTGCGAGGTACATAAGCAAGGACACGGTACATGAACTAGTCGTTTGCTGTTGATAATTAATTAACATCTTTCATTTAATATTATTATTTTCTTTATTATTTAACGTCCTTATAACAAACTATACCCTATTAACATAATATTACATCTCAGTAATCTATTATAATTAAGACTGGTAAGATATTTAAACACTAGGCCTAAAGATAATTAAAAAGAAACAATCTGCTTTTTTACTCCTTATCAATTATAATATAAAATATTAATTAAAACATAAATTAACAAACGGAGAACACTATTAAGCTGCATATTATGATTGATTTTTTATATACAATGAAGAAAAAACAAACAATAATTTTAATGACAATCCGCATGAGGTTAATTGGTATGTGACCATAATTTCCTATAGACATGGTTATCAAGTTATCAGCAACAAAATCACCTTTATGATGTCTGATGAACTTTCTTTGAATATATCTAAAAAAAGAAAAGTCGAACATTTCATTAGGACGGTTGAGTTCAACATTTTTAACTTGTTTATACATAGGTTCCAATACGCGAACGAAATGAACATTTTCTCTTTCATCTCCTTTACCCGGGGTAGTTGGTGGATTTTGGCTGACAGACCTGATTTATGACTAATAATAATAACAAAGGCACGGTATAGGTACAAATAAGACTTATTTCCGAGTACTCTAACAACCAAAATTGTTCTACATACTTTACTGAACACTAGGTGTTATCCGCGACGTCGTTTGCGTGGTTTATACCAAGTATTAAGAAATATTTTATGAACAGAGAACATGTAACGTAACATTACGCCCGTAATCCCCAAAGAGGTAGGCAGATTGCCATACATCGAGCACATATTGAATGTGAAAATATATGTATACGATTAATCATAAGATATCGCTGAAGATATTCTTAAAACTTAACATTAGATCGTTATCGTATAAAAAATTAAGATAAGGAACAATTGTCTAAGAAATAAAATTCAAAAGACAATCGAAATCTATCCAGTGGTACTCGTATATACGTGACGCGTGCACAAAGGCGGACCTCTATCATTTTATTAATACAGATCTTAAGCTACGTAAAACGTACCTATAAATATAAAAAAACTAGTGTGTTAAGAGAAAACCTCCGCAACCGGCGTGAGTGTCTGCAGAGAGCGATGAATATATAAGAAGCACATCAGGTGCGAAAGATGAGAGATATCTGGTACTCGGTGCTCCCCGCCAACCCCGCAATTAACATGACATAGTAATATAGCTGGTGTGATTAATAATAATTAAAACAATAATAATGATAACAGAGAGAGTATAATGAGCTTGACGATGTCGTTTAGATCAAATCCACGGGATGATTTGTTAGGACATAGACAAAAATAAATAAAAACATCAGACGAAGGTACAATAATGGACAAAGATTACATCATTAGATTTATCTCCAGTTCGGAACAAGTCCCTTTTAATGGAACACAACAAGAAATTACTGGACAACGACATATTATAAGATCTAACATCGGACGTTATACGTTAAAAAAAAGTATCATCGCGCTTAATTTACGTTATACGTTAAATTATTTTGAAAAGCGTAAATAGAATTTCATTCAAAGTAAATCTCATTGTTTTCATTAGGTATGAGAACCTAAAGAAAATGTAGCTTGCATAAATTGTAATGTTGCAGAAGCGTTTATATATAACCACATAATACACTTTGAACGGTAACATTTCAAAAAATACAATGTTCACTTTTATAGTATATTTTCATTATTACTACACGTTCATGCCAGGTCTCTTACGGGAAGGTAGAGAGCACTAATACCGTTTTTACATACATGATTTATATGTATAATGTGTATGGAGTTATAGCACCGAGAGATACATAGGTATGTACATAGGACAGTCTGTATAACGTTATGGTGGTCACCGCACAAGCTCGACGGAGAGAAAAAACAACAGATTTTAGAAACCGAATCTGCACTCTAATGTATGCGTTCGCGGTCAGAACGAGTTTTTCCATGGTGGTGCACACGACAACTCTTGTTTTTATTCGTTTAGGTGCACTTGATATACATACACTTCACCATGGCTGCGTTCACAAGTTTATTTTATAGGCTTCCATAATAGTTGTTTTTTAGATCGGAGATTTATGTTTGACTTTAATCTCACATCACATTTGCATTTCCCCGAAGGGATAGGCAGAGGAGTGTAGTAAACTCTCACGCTTGATCAGTTTTACGTCCCATGGAATAGAGAGTGAGCTTATATACATCGAGCACAAATGTTGACTCCCAGCTACACTACTGGCAATTTCAAATTAGAAAAATCCAAACCGCGATCCGGTGACCGAACCCAGGACCTCTTAATCAAATGGCGCTTGCAATTATTAAATAAACGAGACAGTCAAATCAGTGACTACATTATCGTCTGACGGTAAGCGAAATGTAGCCTAGCATGTAGCTCGCTTGCCTACGAAGTGCCTATTCCCTTCGACAATTCCAAATTGTACGAATCGTAAAAAATGTATATAATATTGTAACTTCGTCGAAACATTTTCATGAACAGTTATAAATGTTAGTATTAAAAAGGGAGAAGTTAGATTGAGCGAGGAAAAAAAACTGTAAGGTTTTTCGAAGGATTAATAATAAATATATAAATGTAGCCTCCTGTCTATATTAAAGCAACTTTATCATTTCTTCATAATTCAATATTTTTATATGTAACCAAGCAATATAAGAGTACATGCGTTTCATTACAGCTTAAGTTGGTAGAAAACAAATTATAGCCTAGTATGTAGATATGTACATATAATTTCCAACATAATTCACAAGTACAAAAGAAAAACTTTTATTCGTACACATGTGGACTGTGGAGGGACTGGGTCGATGTGTATCACAACCACACTCTTTGCTCGAGGCCAACATGTAACTATTCCATTAGATATTGTGGTGCTTTATTTCCATTTGAAACTAATTTCTTTTGGTTCCATTCTAGAGCCGTTCCCTTATTGTCGTGTATATATAGGAATGATCTATTCACTAATGAGTTAAACTGCACATTACTTAAATTTGACATGACAATAACGTTGGTTTAAAGTTTATTTTTCTATATATGTATTTTAAACATTTTGATCTAAAAAATTCTAATCAATAAAACAATAGTTTTAACTGCTAGGTATCGCAACTGAACATTATGTCAAACATTAATTTCTATTTAATACTTATACCCGGCCTAACACATATGTTTATTTTTAAGTACCTACAATCTTCAGCTGCATTGTTATATTCACAATACATAAAAGCAGGCCACCATCAAGCCGTTCGTATAAGTATTTTATTCTTACAGGAATAAGAAAGTTCTCCAAACCCTTCTTCGTCCCCTGCTATCTCACACCTATTGCAGCCGTAGGCTCTGACGTTAGCCCATAACGTAATCAATACACTTAACGGTACTCCGTCTCGTTCCCGCGTCGCCCAGTGTTGTCTTTCCTCGTTCTCATCTCACGGGCGCGCGACCGCAAAACGATTTATCGAGAGAGCATAGTTTTATATTTATTTTCTATTTTTTGCAAGAATATTTGCCATTATTGCCAGAATGTCGTCTATGAAATATTATAAAAATTAAATTCCTACTCGACCATTCTTCTTTTCAGTGTACAAGGAGCTCCTTACAGATTACAGGTGTGATGTTACATTTTGTTACAAATTTTGTTGTTCATTTTTTACAGCGTAATTAATGGTGTGCGATCCTATTCCCAGGCCACAGAATAATAAATCCTGTTCGTTCACTCGAGCCCCGTGCCCGGAAATTTATTGCACTGTTGTTTTGTGAGCCGTCCAAATAATTCTATTAATAACAAAAAACAATAAAAAATAGATCTTCTTTTACAATTAAATGAGTTGAAAATAAGTTGTATATGAGTCAGTAGCGGTGGCGAATTAAAAATGGACTTCGTTGAGCACCGATCAATGTATTAAACTATGACTTGCTCTAATAAATGTTTATGTGACAATTGGCAATGCCGTTAAAGATCTTAAGTTTAAATAGATGAGTCGACTATTAACACCCCAACCGCATTACTGTAACATTGGCAACAAGTTAGATCGCCACTAGGAAACCAGAAAACACATTCCAGAGAATCACCAAGTCACACAAAGAACATACATACATGCAAAATATTTGGGTACATTTATAAACACGGAGAGCTCGCATAGGTGGGTATATAAACGCACCTCGTACCACCCACAATCAAATATCCACCGAGTAGATTGGCACGATGTCGCCGCGTCTGAAGGGCAACCCGAGGTACTCCCAATGCACGAAGCAATCTCTTTTTCAGTCAGACACAATCGTACAATGCCGGCATGTGTATATATATATATATATGCGTATATCATGTTATATAACGTCACAATGTTTTTGAATTTGATCCTTTCGAAAAGAAGGCTGCTTTTTTGTAGCATAGGTACTTATATAATTTTGTCATGTACATGTTACATCTATGTAGGTATATCAAATAGCAAAACTGGCGAAAAATGGGACTAGTACACTTCTTTGCTTAAGCCTCCGGGAAAACACAAGAGTGGTTGTTTTGGTATCCACTGTTTATCTCTCTTACAGTCAACAATACATTTTGTACGGAAATATCAAACTATGTATATGCAGAAATTAGGCGAATAAAAGAGTTTTAGTAATGTTTCTAAATATTTATTCATAATAGGAATATCGAATGTACTTAATATTAATTAACATATCGTCGAGATGTTATATATATACAAACGTACATATACTGAAACAGGAAATATAGATTGACAGGTGTTTAATTTTGTCCGTACGTGCGTTGTAGAGGACGGCTAAACCCGTCTCAATGCGTAAACATTTACAGTTCGGTGCAATGCGCTACGCGAGCGAGAATGACGTTCCGCTAGTAGGCACAATTGATCAATGGTGGTATTTTTCAGATGTATAGAAACATCGTTCGTATTTGCATGTATAAATAAAAGCTACTTTGCACTCTACATAATATAACCTCTATTGCGCAGTTCAACAAAATTATGTCTTCAAATTGAAAGGGACATGCCAATATTTTTATGGACGTTGCGACATTCGTAAACAAGACTGAAATATACCAATAACCTTAGAAACAATAGGTTATCTGGTTAAAATAAAGCGTTTCTGCGTATTCACTTCGAGTTTCATCATCATCATCATCAGCCTAACCGTTTTAAACATTGAGTTTAAAAATTTACATTTGAAGAAAGAGAAATGAAGATTTGGAAAAGGTAGAAATGAATATTTGTTATTAAACAAAATCATAACTTATAACTATATACTCAGTACAACAAACATAAAACGCACTAGACTAAAATGGATTGAAGATATCAACGTACTAGTAGAGCGCGTAAAGATCAGTCTTGACGAAGCAACATAATTCGATTTGAACTTGGCTACTTTACTAAGGAATTGTTAAGGACCGTTAAACCACCATGATCACTGGACCATTAAACTCATCGATAAATCGAACGTCGTCGGACAAAACGATCCACGGCCTGAACGTAAATACCCCCCTGTATAAGTTAGTGCATCCTTGTACCATATTCGTAAATAGATGAACCTTAGGCAACGTCGCGGTTATGACGTTGCCAGTTTACAAAACCATTAGCCAACAATGTACCTTCCAACTTTTACGTTGACGTTCATATAGTTACGGCTAAAAACATGGGCAAGTAAAACAGCAATGATTTTTCTTGGCCAATAACTTCATCTTTAATCGGTTAAATGTAAAAATATAAAACTAAATAATTAGGGACGAATTAATTTTAGTAATAACATATTATAACATTCAGTCATGTTACTCCCTGATTAGTCATTTCGTCTGAATTTAAGTTTTACCGGGGAAAGATGAAATCATTTATCAAAAAAGAACATTGTATAATATGACAATATCCAACGATCAATCGCAATCTTAATATTAATTATCTAACGATAAGTCTTCACATCTACATGTATTAAACCGTTAAGTACATGGAAATCTAAAAAATCAAACACTAATCGGTTCACAGAACAGTTAACAGAGTTAATAGAAATCTGCGATACAGATAATATGGACAGACACGAGGAAAATTATATGAATATTCATAATTCTCATTGAGAACAAAAAGATTACCATTCCAATGTCC
>DWTO01002797.1:0-13429 GCA_018244755.1 Jemadia pseudognetus
TTTGGAGTCTCTGCCGTTCGTACTAACTTGTCGCTATCGGGCTTCCTTTTGTTATTTATTTTATATTTTTTTGACCTTTAGATCAATCGTAATCAGAGCATCGAATCCGCGTCATAAAGAACTTTATTTTATTACGCTTAATATTTGACTATTATTATATGTATTCAGTATTACTTTTAAGAGTATAGAGACTAACATTTCATACGAACAAAATGCTTGCTAATTAAAAGTATGTTTATTATCCACGTAAATAAATAATTACAATTGTATGAATTATTTCTATATTGGAGGGTTCTACGGTTTAATGCCTGTGGTCATTTTAAAATGCACGTCCAAATAATCGTACAGGATTTTAAGGACAATATGCAATAATTTCGATATTTGAATTAATATTGTGGGGTCGCGTATCTGGAGCTGGCATTATTCTACATTAGGTATTTATATAGTTCCATTTTAAGAATTCACAATGAATAGTGAAACATAATTGTGCTTGAGCTGGTGTAATGGCAAAATTTACCTACTACATGAACTGAGTTGACAGTGTAGCTTCATGTCGATATAGCAGAGACAAATCCTGGTCCATTTTTCACGATCTACACATGAATATAAAACGTGGTGTATTCATTAGAGCGCGCATGGACTGGGGTGTTATTTGAATATAAAAATTTACCTGAAACTGACGTCATGTGCCAATATATTCACAGTGGCCAGCCGGCCAATAATATTTGAATATCATTGAATTTTGTCGAGTTCAACAGTGGCATGACAATTGTATGTTTGTTTCACGGGATGATAAAGCTTATTATTTAGAATACATTTTCAGTTTCATACCACTCAAATTTAAAAAAATTACCTTCTTGATCGGTATTTTATTTTATTTACTTTAAAATATACCGTTTCGATTAGTTTGTATTTTAAATATTGATTTGCTGGTTTTGAATATTAAATGCTCAGCAATATTCTACAATCATTTCTATCCAATCCCATCAGAACATTTATTCCGGTTTAAAAATAATAATATATTAGGACTAGGAACTGCAAGTCGTTTTCAAGGGACTGATAATTTTTTACAAAAATTTTATGTTGTACATTTTTTAATATCTAGATTAAAATAATAAGACTGCCTCGTTGGTCGTGTTGGTTGTAAATGCGACTGCCGATCAGGAGGTCCTGGGTTCGATTCCCGGGTCGGGCACTATAGAATTCTTCTAATTTAGATTTTCTAGTAGTGGCTCAGAGTCTGGATTTGTGCCCGGTGCATAGCAATAGGTTCACCACCTATTCCATAGTGGGACGTAAACGTAACTGGTGAATTGTGGGAGTGTTCTGCACTCATCTGCCTACCTCTTCGGGGATAACAAGCGTGATATTATGTTTAGATTAAAATGGTTGGAGAATAACAACTATGTGTATTCATTACTAGGTCCAGCACTCAGTCCGGCAAAATATTTTGTAAATTTGATATTTACCATTGAAGTTTTTTTAAAATTGCAACAAAGACATTTAAAAGACGTCGATTTTATTACCATTGATTTGAACTCCGCGTGTTCATAATATTTCAATTGAACATATGACTTTTATGAAAATACTAATTTATATTGCACAGAAAATGAAGGCTACGTAAACAAATTCACTTAAGTATCTATGGTTAAGGTTTCTTTTTGTTTACCTATATTGACTACCGCACGCACATCAGTGGCTTATTGGTGTTCAAGCTAAAATTTGACCCAAAAAATATACGTTTCCGCCGTTACTCCCTTAGCCGTACAAAGAAAAGAAAACAAGCTAATTAAAAAGTGCATGTAGATGTCATACCTACACTTTGATGCACGAAACGCCTCAAACAATTAAACACGCACTTGATAATATAGATAATACATATTGTTGTAACACATGAAGGTCCCGGTTATCAATCGATGATACAAAGAGGTGACATTTTCGATAACCTATATCCCAAATTAACATGCTGTAAGTGAGAAATCGAACGTGTCTAGAATATTCTATACTTAACTGACAACTAAAATGTTTTTGTATGGCAGGTGAAATTACGCTTGACGTTTGTCATTATTATGTCCCGCCGTGAGTGATATAAAAAAAGTAATTACTCCAATATTTTTTGACGCGTCTGAAATGTTAAGAAGGTACTCAGATTTATGTAACGTAAATTTAAATTGATAACACCATTTGCGCTGTAGGTATCTAGTGATCTATACCTGTGATCTTATACGGATAATGTTTCTACAATAATTATATTCTTCTCCAAATCAAGACCTTTGAAATTACCAGTAGGTGTATAGTAAGAATAATTTTCACAGAATTGTTACATTGATGAAGAAAGAAAACGAAAGTAACAGGATTTGCGTCATAAAAATTTAAGGGCGATGTTCGTACTCGTGTTTACGGGTGAATTGTCTGTGGGGTCACGTTGAATATTGTCGAGCAATTAAGAAATCTCCCTGTTCCTGCGATAACAATACCAAGAAAATGTTAGCGAAAGTTGCGAAATGACCTAATTTGTACGGATTCTTTTTTACATTGTTCTCAGTTCTAAAATAAAACAGAATTGCTTTTGTAACATCTGTAGGGCTACATCGTAGGGCTGTATTTGATATATTGAACAAAAATTGAGACTAAACGTATCATAGCTTTTATATTTGTTGCGATTACTTGGGAATTAATTAAAAAAATTGAAATCGACAGCTTTTAAGTTCGTTTTACAGTTTGAACTCGGATCAGGGTGAGGTATTTTCTATTATATATTATTCAGTACCTATATTGATCGTAGTTTTATTATACCAGATTTAAATATTATCTGGTCTCTACCTAACGACAATGCTGGTCTGTGGTGGACGATCTCATGCATTTAACAGTATTATAATGAAACGCAGTATAGCCCCCGTAAGAAGACATTAACTTTATAATTAGAATTTGCGCAAGTCTTGCTGAAAGTAAATATAGAGTAACCTTTAACCACAATCTACGTTTTAATCTGAATATAATATTGGAAATAATAGTATATTTGATACCCTATGACGTCTTTCCTTTGACGTCTTTCCTATGACGTCCTTCGTATTTGACGTCCTTGGCATATGACTCACTTTCTGCGTCAAGTGATAAATCGCTATTGAAGGGTCAACAGTGAGTTGTTGACTTTAGTGTTCCTTTATTCCTGATAATTTAAAACAGTTTTATTAGCTCTGTATAAGATATTATTCATTAACTTTTTTCTGACCATCTAAGGCGCGTTTCCCTTTTTTCTAAAGAAATATTTTCACTGAAATTAGCGAACATCTGTTCTGGTGTATCAACCCGTACTGAGGAAGCGTGATTAAAGCGTGATTGAAGCGCGTTACATAAATTTAGTATGGTGTTTTAATTTCTATAGAAGTTCTAGCACTAAAACAAAACCGCCTCAAGCTAATCGAATCGACGTTTTACATTGTCGATGTACACCCGCAAAAGATTAAGCTCATGTCTCGCTGTACGTATTATACTCGTTTGTGACTTCATGAGGGGTTGTCTACGCATTTGAATAATTATGCGATCTTACCCCCATAAACTTTTATGTATAATTCAAAGTCATGAAGTAGAAAAATGCATGTAGGCGACGTATTTGGATGGCCTAAAATCGAAACGTTAAATTAATGTGTCAAAATTAGGATTTTCGTGTGCACTGGACCCTTAATTATAATGTTTACATTCGAAGGCCATAGTAACGATATAAAATTATACATGATAATTGAACTATTATTATTGTATTTGTTTTCGAACCGCACAGTGAAATATATTTGGAATTAGAATCTCTTTTATGTTCAATTCATCGTAGAGGCAAACTGTATATTTAAATGTTTCAAAGGTATGTAATCATTAGAGTTACTACGTGCAACGTACCGTTCGCCAACGATACTTATGCAAGGTGGTTCTCAATTTAAATACGTACGTGCAGTGCGGCACTCAATGTTATACACTTTTTGTAATCCACCAATTAATATAACCTGCAGTTGCAGGTGAAAGCTCGCACGAGCGAAAATCATCGAGTCGTCACACAAGTGAAAGCAGCACCAAACGAAAGGAAAAAGACAAGGAGAAGTCCAGATCGAAATCAAGGTCCAAATCGAAATCAAAGTCCAAATCCAAGTCAAAGTCCAAGTCGAGGTCCAAGTCAAAGTCCAAGTCCAAGTCTAAAAGCAAGTCGAAGAAGCGTGACAAAAAGGAGAAAGGTTGTATTACGATGATGGTCGGAGTAATATTTGTTATTCGATGTTCCTTATTTCTTGGTAGATTTGCATAAATGTTCCCATCTCAATGTTTAAGTAAATGCTAAAAAGGGCTTGGGTTCAAAAGTTCGACATTAACACTGATCCCGGTGACCAGTATAGTTAGATGAATACAGTACTTAACGGTGTACATTTAACATTGTATGATGATATACATTTTCCATTTGATTTCTATCATGAACTTAGAGCTGGACACTTGCGGTCACGTAATTTGGCGTGACACCTCACCGTTCCACCATTATAATTATATGGATGATCTCAATAAACGTGATTATTCCATTTTACTGTACTAAGTACCGATAGAACTCACGTGCTGCAATCAACTAAGGATGGTAAAAAGCAAAAACTAAACTGCTGAAACTAGCTACTTCGACAGACTTGTGCTGAAAGGAATGTGAGTACGCTCTCTAGGAAAGAGAATATCGCGAAGCAATGGTATGATATAACATCACTATCGAGTTGTCAATGTGACATACGACGTCTCCCACGGCATGATGTGATCCATTACGAAGCGCTTGGGAATCCAGCTCATCGAAGTCGCGCCAAAGTCTGAGTTGAGATTTGACGTGAGTGTCAAATTTTGGCTATACATCACGCTATTCGTAGTACACAGTAGTATAGTGAGAATTAGTATAGAACACGTTAGTGATCGTGAGTGCCCAGCTTAATAAAGCGTCAAGACGCAGGTCTATTAAAATTCTTCTCAGTATAGTCCGACAAGGCCATTTTTCAGACGTGATACTTCATTTTATAACATCTACTATCATTAATACATTCTCATTTATATCTCCGTAATATAACTTAAAAAATGGTGAGTAACTGCGTAGTTCGGTGCCGGTTATATAAAAAAATTAATATTCTATGTCGTCCTATATTATAAAAATATTTAAATGTAACCAATCCTGATAAAACAAAAAAATAACCGGGTAACGTATTTCTTATTTACCAGGTTTGTGTAAAGTAATCTTTGAACCGTGTTATCGAATCATGATATTGTCGTAAATTTCTAATATAAAAACATAGCAGGAAAATGCTTTAATGTTGCCTAGCAGTCAATAGCTGGCCATATCGATAGTTTACCTCAATTCCATAACCATTTCTTGTCTCGTCCAAAAGTAATAATGAAACTTATAGATAATGTGGAAACGGTTCGTCATTGTATTTTGATAATTTTTTAATACGGTTGCACAGTATCACTTGAAAGGGTCTTACAACTTCTTCGATGAATATTTTTGATTTTCTTATTGTAACCACGAATGTTGATGTAACGTATGGCTCAAATGCTATCGAAGGCAAAATAAAAAGATAAACGACAGAAATTTGATTACAACCACGGTAACATAGGTAGGTACGTGTTATGTTAGGATCAATTTCAAAAGACAGCTAATAGTACATATTGACAATATAGCGCTTGCTATTGTGGTTTCTATACAGATATGACTATATAAGACAATGAGTATGTATAGACAATAAATTGAATTTGATCCTTGCATAATTTTTATGAACATAAACAAAACAAGTTAATTTTATTACAAAAATGAACCCGCCTAAATACTGATTGTTGTATATCTTTATAAATGTTTTTGGCCAAAAAAGGCTCATAGTATCGTAAGATTTGATCGTTTTTGTATGGGCAAAAACTTATATAAAACTTGTCGGTCGGCGACCTACGAAATCATTATGTACTCGAGTAACAAGATCGTAATTCGTACTATCTCAATCATTGAACGACTTTATTTCGCAGTAAGCACCTTCCTCATTTTAGATATTAAACCAAATGTACAACAAAAGCAATATCCCAGGAAGACGTGGTTCTAATGAAAATGTCAGTATTATGAATAATTTCTATACTAATAATAAGTAACATAGGTATTTTGTCGATAACGAAACCGTACAAATATTTTGGCAAGTAATAGGGGGTATAGGCGTAGACTATAAATAATTTAATGATTGCTTGGCAACACTAAAAATGCTTTGGTCGTTTTTGAGATTAGTAACTATGCGTTTAGATCTAACAGTTTAGTTAATAAGTTTAAATTATTTAATACCGATGCTCATCATAATAACTTAAACTCCATTGCGTAAATGAGATCCGTATAATTTATTGTATATTTCTATCTTTAATATCTGTGGAAATTCTTTTGACAGCCTTGTCAGATTATGACTGAAGGTTATGAAGGTGTAGCCAATTAATAAAGACGATTACTTGCCACCAGTTAATTTTGATATCGACTTTTATACTAATCTTTTTTTTTATTTCATAAAAATCAAGAACATGCATTGTCAAAGATGTACTGGCGTACATATAACAAACATTTATTCCGGCTTAATAATTAAATATATGAAACTCTTATTACAGATTATAATATTGATCGTTGAAAAAATAACCCAAGCCATTTTTGATCATTATTCTTTGACTATGTCGCTTTTTCTGTTAAAATATAAAAAATAAATCAAATCTTATCTCTGTTCTAGCCGCACTTTACAGGTCAGGTGTAAATATATATTTCTATTATGATAGTTCTGCCTGGCCTATTATAATCTACCATTTAAATGCTTGTTTTTTTATGCTGACAACACTGTAGTTTACTTAGTAGAATATTGTTCGTTGTGTGGCATTGGTTACATAGTGTAGCCGCAACTAATTTATTTATTATTGGTTGCTACGTAAAGATTTGTGACTTACTGTCCGTTTTTTAATAGTTCATCCCAGCGTCTTTGGAGGTTATTGTTTGTATTTGTTTATTGCTTCTCCAAACCGTTAATCTTATAAAGGAACGTGTTGGGGCGTGTTTGCTGAAATTGTCGTTATGGCCGCTTATTAACGTCAACTTCGTGGTGGTGGTTAAACGGACTATAATAACGAGTTTGATGCCTTTAGTCACATTAAAAGCACCAGCACTGCTACCATCAACAGTGTTCGGCGGCGTGAGATGCAAAGGAGAGCGCTCTCGCACAATAAAGGGGAGTCAAGTGTTGCTTCTTGTTACATTCAAGTTCGTATACATCGTATAATGCACGCTGCATCACACCCCCCTCGATACCCACAGACTCTTCGTCCACTACGCGCAACCCGCTCATGTCACTGACTGCGACTGTAACAATAATCTATTCGGCAACAACCAATAACACCTAGTTGATAGTAACACCAATCATTACAGTACCTACTCTCTACTATAGATTACGTTGAAGCTATTTTAAACACCACCTACTAACCGAAGGTATTTGATATGTGCATCCTCATTAAACTAATTAACATCCCAACCACTTGTTATATTACATTCTTATCTCATAGCATTGAGACATAAATTTGTTTTTATCAAAGTATCTGTCACATAACATTCACACAAATGATGAAAACAATTAGCTGAAATTAGATTTATTTGTAGTTAAACTTTTGTGTTGTTAGGAGCTATAGATGTTTGTATTGTCTTGTGTAAATGTTACACTACAAAAATCCAATGTATGTTGTGGCCTTGTGTGAACCTCAAATTATTTATATTCCACTGTAATATTCTGCTTGTGTCTTGCATGAACTATATTTTTAAGGTTTAGAGTGAGATAATTGACAATTGGATAAAGGTAATATTCAATTCTTCAGTTATCAATTATAGTGTTTAACATTATTATTTAATGTTAAGTTTTTTCATACAGGATTTTGTAGTAATTGAATGTTATACAATAGTCACAAATTTTATTCGAATGTGCTAATTTGTTAAAAAATCGTGAATTATAATTAACATCCATTGATTTCGGTAGATGCACTTATTTCTTTAAAATATGGTATATGCAATTGCTCTGCAGATACTAATACAAGGGCTTCTAACAAAGGATCAAGGGATGACAGCAGCAAGAAAGGTGGAAATGCAAGCGCTCATGGTGAAAGCCATAAAAGGAACATCATGGAAAGCCTAGCACAGGCTGAACATTACGACGGGAAAGAAGCTTCTACGGAAAAAAGCCACTCTTCGGATAACCGGGATGGTGAGACTTTTATTTCACATTATATAAAATTATATATTAAAGTGCATATTGTATGTATGTATATGTGTTGTTTAACACTTGTGTGCTAAGCATTACACAAGCTCTCTTGATACATTCTCTGGAATGAGATCTGTTAAATCACAGTCTTTTCTATTTATGGTTGTACACCAAACAGATTAAATTAAGACTTGCTATGTTGTCACCTTCAATTAAAAATTAACAGACATTTGTATTATAAACGAAATGGCTAATTGATAAGAGTCCCACACAAGCAAAGCAATATTATATATATTATATATTTATGTTATATATATTATATATTTATATTAAATATAAGCTTAATACCAATAAATAAACTAACTACTGGTTGTGTTACATTTGTTGTGTTGAAATCAATATTGTGTTTTAAATAATATATTACATATTTATGTAGTGTAATAATTATTTTGATATAAAAAAAAGGTAAAATATTTTAAAGAATATGCTGTAACTATTTAGACTTTTCCAGCATTATGAACCAAAAACTGTATAGACATGTATATATGTAAAAGTATATAGTTATTATAGCTAGCAAAATGTATAGTAGACATTTAATTTTAGCCTTTTTAAACATATGTCTGAAAATAATGCCCCATGTACTAAATGTTCTATTCAGTAACTTTTTGATGAATCTAATGGTATTCTAATTGATAACAGAGGGACCCCAGTTGAGCAGTGGAGTTGTATCGTCTACACAAGATGATAATATAGGTTCTGGAAATAAACGCTCATATGCAGAAGAAAATCGTGAAGCTGATCCCACAGAAGATGAAGTCTCTAAGAAAAAGAAAAGAAAAGACCATGAGGAGAAGGAGCTGATGGCAAAACCTGCCCTAGTTCCACCACGCGGTACTGGCCGGTGAGAATATTTAACATTAATTAATTCTTTATTGATGATACACATAATTAAAATAAAGTTAATGCAATGTATTAAGTAAAAACTGTCATGTAGTGAGACATCCACTTTCATATGCAAAAGTAAAATAGTGTTAAAAAATATTATGTGCATTTCGTTACATAAATAATAATTGTTTGGTAGAGTTTTGACTGGATGTAAACCACCGGGTCCAGCAAGCAAGACAGGTGCAACACCATTAGGCAAAGGAGGGTCTTCACAAAGTGTGGGTAAGAGTAGTGCAGGCTCGGGAGGGAAGGGCTCACAGTCGCAGGGCAAAGGAGCAGGAAATAAGTCATCTCAAGGTCATCAGGTATGACAATTATAATATTGGTTTTACTTGATAATTCATAAATGTGATTATGATTTTCAATTTCAACTGTATTCATTATATCCTTATGCAAATTACTGCAATTATATTGACATAATTGCATTTCATATTATAAAAATGTGATCTCTACTTGTATGTAAGGAGTTTACATATGAACAAAAGTTATCAATTGTGAAAAAAAAGAAAATTAATATTCTTCATTATATTATAAAAGTTTTTATTTATTTGGAGTCAAGCAAGTACATGTTGTAATAACATTATTTATATTCTTAGTAATTAAAACATAGCATTTCATTTGGTTTTAATATTTCACCATTCCATATCTTATGTACTAGAAATCTGGAGGTTCGAAAGGTTCGGCACAGTCAGGTAAACAGGATAGGAAAAGTCCAGTCGCGAGCCCTAAGCCAAATCAAGGGAAGGATACCGGGGATGCAGACACCGATGACCAAAAGAGCCATGAGGCAGCTCCTAAAGTACCACCTCTCAAAATCGTAATACCAGGAGGAGCCGGTGGTTCAAGTGGCCGTAATGAACAGGAAGGCGAGGGTAATCATTGGATATTTTTAGATTAGAACGCTAGGGAGATGCGGTTAGAAGAGAAGGTCACAATTACTACGTCATTTTTAATACTGCCAAACAGTAAGAAGAGCTTTAAGTGTGTTAGCCTAAAAGCACCTTGTGATGGACATGTTAATTCTACTATCATTATACAATGGTAATAATTATGAAAATAATTGAAATTCTAAAATTTTACTTGCAATGACATATTTTCATGTTATACTTCTTTTATTCTGTTGAATGTCAAATTATATAAGAAATGTTTTTTCCGACTCTTTTATTGTTCCACTGCTAGAACATGGGTCTCCTCTCAGAATGGGAGAGTTAAGGCCATTGCCTGCCACACTGGCCAAGTGCAGGTTGGCAGACTTTACAAGCCTTAGAATTTTTTTTTTTCACTTTAAGGTGTGTAAGTTTGCTTACCATATTTTCCTTCATCGTTACAGAAAGTGATATTTAAGCTTAAAACGCACATTTTTAAGAGGTGCGCGCTAGGATTTGGCCCCTGTCTTCCAGAGTGAGAAGTCGAAATTCAAACCAAAAATGGAATGCAATACAAATGAAGTGAATATATCCGATTTACTAAGCAGCATTTACAGTTTTTGTGACCTAGAATCTATTTTCTGCTGAAGTAATTCACAATTAATTTGGTTGAAAATGTAATGTCATAAACAATATTCAAGAATTATTGATTTTATTACCAATATGGGCTAATAATGTCTAATACATAAGGCTCAAATTACAATGATAAATAAATAGTACTGGCTTTAATAAAGTTGAGATCAATTATAAACATTCTGTTATGTTTGCTTTGACAATATGATATTAAATATCCCAGTCTTAAAGGAGTATAACAAAATGTCCTACATCTTTTTTGACTTTTGACATGCCAACACTTGGTACTGCTGTTGTTGTAGTTTAGTTTTTTACATACTGCTTATGTTTCGCGAGTTTTACATTAGTGCATGTCTATTACTGTCAATATTTCTTTAATTTGCTTTCCTTGTGTTTATTGTGTATATCTATATGTTTAGGTGTAAAGTCCGGGGGTAACACAATGTTCTTGTAGGTGGGAGTCAAAGGGGCAGCGGCAAGGGCCGTGGCGGTTCGTCTACACTGCCGTACGTTATCCCCTGTACAAGCACTGATACCGGACAGACATCGGACAGTTCTGATGGCATGGACGATAAGAAATTGTCAGAGGGGGTGAAGGTAATCTACAAAAAACAATCATCAATAAAATTAAATTGACTCCTTTGTTACATCATTCTAAGCTCTTATTTACTTTATGGGTGGATAACGTATTTTTAGGGTTTTAAGAGTAACACCAATTGTAGCTACAGTTTAAATTCTACATCCTGTTTAAAAAATCATGACTGGCACTTTTATACAAATTCACACATATGTACGACCTATCTATTTATTTTCAAAAGAACTGCATGTATTTATCAAATAAGTAAACACTTAATCTACTACTATTTTACTATCACTATTCTAATTTATAAGTAACTAATTAATAAAGTGTTTTCAATGAACATTCAAGTGTAAATTGATAATTTTTTAACTTTTAAAACAGCCTGGCCAAAGAGTGCTCCGCTCACACAGGGCAAATGATTTGGACAAAGACAAGGAGAGGACTTCTCCACAATCTGGACATAATCAAGCATTGAATTCATTGAAAAGTCCCTCAACATCTGTAAGTTTTACAAAGTATTTAGAAAGCTATTTACAATGAAGTTATAAATAATAATAATGTTTGTTGATCATAACATATGTTATTTAATATATTGTAACTATTATACACCATATTTATTAAGATTTACATCACTTAATGGCCATTATTTTAAATGACATATATTTTAGGGACATGACCATGAGCATGCAACATCAACCTCTGGAAAAACGGAATCTGGTAAAATGTTTTTTAATTTAATGCACACGATTTTATTTCATATGTTTTATTATTACCACTATGATTTATTACAAATTAGCCTACTAATTCGCTTAATTGATTTAGTGTCGCTTTAGTTTCTTTGCTACATATTTAGATGACCTTTTTATTTAGTGTGAGGTACAATGATGATATGCAAGTTTTTCTACTTCTGTAGAGTTACATCCTCGTAAGCGCAAAATGAAAGCATCTAAGGACAGCCATTCACGCGAGTCGAAGAATACTGACCACCTCCCTGACAGCACTACGGTCTCACACAACATCACACATTCCAATCCCTATCAACTTTATATACACATTCGTAAGCAGGTATGTAATACACCCACATTTTTATATATTATTATTTATATAGAACTTACATTGTCTTCTATTATTTAAAATTTCGACTAACAATCATTGTATTCCATAGATTGATCGCCGTCAAAAGGCTTTGTTTCCAGTCAAGCCAAAACCACCGAAGGATTTCAATAAGTATCTTATGAACAGATGTACTTATACACTTCAAAGAAATGTTAGCTCGGAGCCACAAATTGAAATACCAATTAACTTGCCTCAGCAAATGGTCAATGAGTTTATAGATCAGGAGAAAGATAGGTAAAAAATTACTGATTACTACTGAATAGATTCTGTTGTGCACATATTACTTTTACATGCCTGATTGTTTTTACAGGACTCGTCTGCGCATTCAACATCTAGTGGAGAAGGAAAAGTTGGTCCTGGCCGTAGAGCAAGAGATACTGCGAGTTCACGGGCGCGCCGAACGCGCTGTGGCTAACCAGGTACTTTCGTGATCGAGCAATTAATATTTAGCAAATTGTACATGTAGTGTGAATAGTTGTATATTGATATTACTTTTTAATTTAATTTAATCCTATTAATATTATAAATGCAAAAGTTTGTGATTGTGTATGTTGTGTATGGATCTTTGTTACTCTTTCACGCAAATTCTACTGAACCGATTACGATGAAATTTGGTATGTAGGTAGCTGAAGACCCAGAATAGCACATAGGCTACTTTTTATCCCGAAGTTGTCATTTGACTGTATAAGTTATGCTCGCCTCAAAAATTTTAATTTAATTTTTTCCAGGCTCTTCCTTTTTCGGTGTGTACTATCCTGCGAGACAAGGAAGTGTACAATATCTTGGCACCGGAACAGGAAGAGAAGCGCAACGCGCAGCGCTCCCGGTGTAACGGCAGACAGATCAACTCTTGGCTGCAGGAAGTTGACGATAAGTGGGAGAAGATCAAGGTCAGCTCATATTTTAATAGTAATCCTTATTTATTTATTAAAAAAAAAAAAAAAAAAGTAACTACACGCCTGTAATCCCTGAAGAGGTAGGCAGAGGAATGCAGAACCACTCCCACGTTTCACCAGTTACTTTTACGTCCC
>DWTO01002798.1:0-13428 GCA_018244755.1 Jemadia pseudognetus
AAAATAAAAATAAATAATAAAGGAAATCAAATTAAATATTAAATTAAAATTAGATATGAATTGAAACAAACAAAACAAAACGGAAAAGTTACGACTACTTACAATAAACTAAACGATTTCGAGGAATTCTGTACCGCACACGATCAGTCAATAATATTTTTGCAATGGACATACAATTATACTATACACGTCAAACAGCTAAGTCAATGAGTATGCTTTTAGCAATATCAATCATATACATTTTTAAATTCCACATAAAATTCTAGTGTATATCCAAGAGTCTATCAAATCTTGTAAACAAAATGATATCTTAAAATGTTGCTGATGAAACATGTACAAAGAGGACTAGTTTTCTGGATGCTCTTTTCATAAGTATTCTACTAATATGTATATGAAAGTAGGCCATCATTGTAATGTTTTGCTGTTTTTCTATCAAATCTAAAGCAACAGTTTAACCAATATATCTATTTCTCTGATTTATTAACTAATCTTTCCCGTTCCAAGTTTATGATCAAACACACTTTAATAAATACGGATATTACATAAATAATATTTTTAATTACAGTTAAATAAGACATTCGTTTTGACTCGAATGCTTGAAATGATCTTTCTTTTGTATAACATACCTAATATTCAGATTACGCAAATCCGATTACGTAACATAACGTTTGCAATTCCCCAAAAAGGTGGACTTAGGAGTGTAGTACACTCCCTCGTTTTGACAGTTACGATTACGTATCCCTTTACCGCGGCAACCTCCGACTGTCACACGTCTTTTATATTTCTTTCAAGTTGTATGTATACATGGAATTATTAGTTTTGCAACTTGGTATTTAACACCGATTCTTTTAGACGATTAAAGAGCGGCTGGAAATTTGATTCAGTGAAAACTTGAAGGCATAATAATTTCGAATAAGGTAGACTACATCGAGAGCCATGCTAAGAAACAAGTAAAAAGTAGTAATAATTCTTGTTAAACTTCACGAAGCCTTCTATACCATAAAAACTTCACTTTACGTCTTCAAAATAATAATTTGTGTTATTTTGCTACACATATTTTAACCTCAACGTTAATAATCTGCAACAATAATCTGCAGTGCCCAGAAAATACAATTTGAATGTATAATAATTGTACCTACAGTTAGACTTCGCGGTTTTCACTAGCTGTTTTCAGTTCTTACAAACACTGTCTCGATTATATTTTACACATTTGCTAGCTACCTATCAACATGAAGAAATGTAATTCTGTAAAATGTACTATCTCGTCAATAAGAATATTTTCGAATATTTACGGTTATATTTTAAATTTCAACATGAGCTACTGTACTTAATGTATTAAAAAGATCTTGCATATTTACTCCAAAACAGACAGCAGTTTTTAGAGATTATGTAATAAGTCTCTGACTTTTAAGAGTTATCTGCCATGTTTAAGCAGCTTATCTCTTAAGCTGCGCTCAACAGCACCACGTTGTATTACGAAGAATGAAGTACAACAAACTCTAATATACTGCTTTCAGCGTAGTTGAAACAAATGAAAGGAATTTCTTATTAAGTCTTATTTCTTGTTAAGTCGTGAAACGTTAATCTACAACGTACAAACGTAACTCTTACAGAACCTAATGCAATCGTAAATACACTATGTTAACTAATATCTTTGCTTGAGGTATCACCTAGCTTTCTAATTGGTCTCCGTAATACGAATTTTTAAAATTAATCACCATTGGAATAATATATTATTTTTCAGAATATATCCCGTTGTACTTTAAGATTACTCACTTGCTTTAACAAATTTTTAAAAGTATATCTCTTTCACTCAGCTGATGCGATGTGTTCTGTGTCAAAAGAACGACATCAGTGCGTCTATTAGCTCTACAAGTGTAATCTTCCTAAGAATATCTTTGAATTTCTGAAAATGATCGGATCGGATCCAATCGGATCTTACGGATCGCAGTCCCAACCCTGAGCAATATGAGTCGTGATTCTATCCTTAAACAAACATGACTTTGCTTTTATTACGATATGAGAAAAAAACAATCTTAAGCGAAATAGCAGCAATAGAAGCAAAATGACCTAAGTCGTTCTAGAAATTTGTTAGATAACTGTGGGTGAACAAATTGTTGTATGTTACTCTCAATAAGTAGTGTATTATGCCGTCTAGCTGGCTGAGGTGAGGTTCTGCGAAAGACTGCAGGCAGAAGCTGAAAACGGCAAGCCGAGGACAGGGTGCGATGGAGCTCCTTGGTTGAAGGAATACGTTCAGTAGTGGACTGAGATAGGCTGATGATGATAATGATAACTCCACATTCACTGTCCAATTTTCCTCTGCTATACTATTCACAAAACCCACAATCAAATTTTTTCCAAAACTTTACTCTTGCTGGAGCTTAATTGGACGCTTGTTGCCTTTGAGAACCTCGTCCCGACTATGCTTCTTGCTTGTGGTGCACACTGATTGCAGATTATGGCAATAGGCTGTTACACATCATTACAACTTTGCCTCCTGTGACTATATCTTAAACATCATTTGACGTTCCTGGTAATACTTTAGGAGCACATCGTTGCACTATTCAACACTTGCGAGCTAGGAGTTCAGGAGAGATCTTGTCGTCGCAAAGTTTTCGGAATTTTAAACCATAGAATCTATTAAGTTTCGCTTTTGACAATGTTTGGATGTCTTTGGATTTCTTCATTAGCATTTTCTTCGATAAATGTTCATACAATAATCACATTTCTTTCAGTAAAGGGCCTTTAGGGATCAGGCCTTATTGTAAAGAAACACACGACTATTTTAATTTCAGAATATCAACTCTTCAAAATACTTAAATTTTTTGGTTTTTTTTTGTCAAAGCATTTTAAAGGTAAGCACTGCAATTTTGCGAAGACTAACGAAAATGATCGTCTTAAAATCCATCGTCGTTTGCATTAATTCAAGAGTCGGAAAATATCGTTAATATCTACGTCTACAAGAAAACATAAAACAATAAACAAATTTTCTAGCCAAAAACAGTTTTTGATACATATAATAAGATCTACAATGGTTTAAAAGTTAAATTCAGACTGCAGACATACTCGCACTTATGAGTGGTTGCCAGGATGGTAAAACTTTAGCGTGGACAACGTACCGTCGAGTCACGGTCGAAGTGTATTCTTAAAGCACTTTAGCTTAAAAGTTTTCCACGTTTCAACTTTTTATATTTTTGATTAAATAATAAACTTTTGTAAATATTAAACATTTCAATTTTTTCCGACCTTATGATCGTCCCACTGTTGAAATATGGATCCCCTCCCACTCTAATTATTAAATAAGATATTATACAACATACATAGTTTGAATTGACTTACAAGAAATAGTTTGATATTGTTCTGGAAAAGTGACAAAGCTTAACGATAGCTTTAACGATAGAATACATTAAATACAGATATAATATATTGGGTCAATGTCACCACTACGACAATTTTGACCGCGACTCTATAAAGCTTCGAACTCAAGTTGAGGTGACCATACACATGTATTCTAATTGCAATTATCTTTATCCTAAGGATTAGCAACTTATCTATAATCAACTTCGGTGCCACGCATGTTTACCTTCATTAATACTAACTACGACGTCACTGACGTCTATGGATGGCAACGGTATGTTACTGATTTTTGTTAAAATAAAATAAAATGTTATTTGAAAGACAATGAAGATAAGGAAATTACATTACAAATTTCACCTTTCGTTTAGAACGTTGCATCCGTGAATCCCGCGCAGTCTGCGCCTCGCCGGGGGGCCGTCCGCCCCACACGACGTGGGCGATACGCGCGTAAGTGCACACCAGCGCCCCTAGCGGAATCCCGAACTGCAGCGCCATCAAAGCACACGTATAATGCTCGGTTTGCTGAGGATACTCCCACTCTTCGAGGCAAATATCTCTGTGAACAATTCACCGAATTATTAAATTAATCATACCTAATTAACTATATTTAATGATCCGTTTGAGATTACAACGACGATATAAAAATGGAACTTGTTGGAATCAAGCCAATTTTTTGGTACTAATTTATACGCCGTTTTGTTACGACACGGTACATACAGTACTACGTAATTGCAAAAATATTAGAAACATTTGCTACCTGTTACACAAATAACAGGTTTTAAAGTCATGAGTGAAATTATGGGTGATTGTGATAGAATTTATGTACACCAGACTTTCTTCATGGGAGTGGATACCAGAATAGATGGGTTATCTCGTTAGCTCTATGAGCACTTCGTGGAAAGTAGCAGCTATCTTTAAACAGCGCCATAGCAACGCAAGACTTGTTTATTGACACACATGCTGCAGCGGTATCGGCAACTGTTTATTATCACGTACAAAAGAACACCAAGAGGAACAGCTGTTACTGGCACCAGCTTTGCACTTCGTGTTAAAATCGTGCTTAGCGTTTTACTCGTCTATCTGATATAAATCTACCTCATTTTATTTTAGCATAGCTCCAAGCATTCCACAACAATAGCATCTGAAAGACGAGTTTCTCGTAATGAATTTTCTACTTGTAGGTAGTTTCATTATTACACTTGCGTGTGCATGCTTCCTATAACGGAGGAAATAATGTTTAAATTACTCAAAACTTACCGTGTAACATAAAACACAATAAATAGTAATTACTTACGCTTTACAAAAACGGTGCCATGCAGTAGGCCTCTGTATTTGTGATACTATGGGTATAGGAGCAGCCGAGGCCAGTGCGCCGCCCCATACTCCCGCCACTACCAATTTTGCTGCCGTTTTGCCCAAGCGTGGGCGGAGAGGACGCATTATAGCCATATAACGATCTATCGATATCGCCAGTAACGTATAAGCACTAACTAGAACTGACACTGCCTGTGAATAGTTCACTATTTTACACATCACCAGACCAAAGGGCCAGTACCGCAGCACCAGGTTTGGCACGAACGAAAACGGTACACAAAATAACGTCATCAAGATGTCACCTACAGCCATGTTCACTATGAAGTAATTCGTTACTGTCTTCATTCTGGGCGACGTTTGCACGACAAAACACACAAGTCCGTTCCCGAAAAGTGCCACGACGAATACTGTGCAGTACATTATGTAAACGAACGATTGGAAAAGTGTTGACGATAGGAAATCCTCGGAGTCGCCAAGTGGCGAACACACGGTCTTGTAGTCTTCCCATGTAGTGTTAGGCGACGCAGTTCCGTTGTATTCCTCTTCGAAACTCGTAAAATTAGCATCCAAACTGTAATACGATCTGTTCGTTGCATAACCCTTAAACTCCGTCTCGAAATCATCTAACATTATGTGTTACATTATTTTGAATGGCTAACACTGATCGGTTCCAACTTTTACCTGAATTCGAAGCATATTTGCCTGAAACAAAAAAGCATACGTTACTGCCATAGTTCTTTTTGATGTTCGCAGTCGTTAAATTATCAGTATTTCTTTATGAGTCAGTAATGGACCGTTAGACAAATTAATGTTCTGCAATGTTAATGAAATGTGGATGTCGATAACGCTCGTAAATTTTTAATGGTATGTATTATGATGGCCGATTCTGGTAGTAAATTTTTGGGGGCAATCGTTGTTTGTTCGTAACAGAAGTGAAAGCTTACGCATAAATAATGTGAGCCAGAATAGTCGTAATTTGCTTGTGTTTATGGCGACAAGAAACGGCTCACGGCATCTCGAATACATTTCATGCTTGACACTTTATTTACACTGCACTGAAAACTCCCTTCCACTCGGGATATAAATAGCGTAGGTACTTAACAACGAATACGAAAAATATTGTTATACATCACTTTTGCTCTTTGTATGACTCAATCGTTGTTTTACCTTTTGAACACAAACTAAAAACCCTAATAATATGTTGAGAATAGATATTACCAAAGTGCAGAACTTAATTAACAGTAATTTATAAACGCTAATTAGAAAACGTAAATTAAATTCATCATCATCAACAGTTTCTCTAAATCCCTCGCTATACATAGGCCTCCACTGAAAGAGTGTTGCAGAAGACAGGTCCTCGCACCGCCTACGCTGTAACTCGTAGGTCACTTAACCATGATCAGACAAGGCGAACCATGCTACGAACAAATTCTCTTAGGATAACCAAATCCCTAAGATGTGCAAATTATGCCAATCCGCATACAGATAGTGGAACAGATTATGACTTTAATCCATCTTGAGCGGAGGACAGTGTACAACAGCGGAACAATAAAAGAATTTATGACGAAGATAATGACGATTTTGTAAATGTTAAATAAATATTCCTAAATCTTCTCAATAATTTTTACCATTCAGTACTTTTCGTGTTATGAGTCATCAGCACATATTAAGTGATCCTGAAGACATAATTGGCATCTATGTCAGAATCATTTATATAAAAAATTTATTTATATAAATTCCATACAATTTACATGAATTCCATTCCACAATCAAAAATTAACTAAGATTCACATCAACGGTAGACTCAACGTTCTCTCGGGCGTTTATATTATCGATAAATACTTCAATACAAGATGAGAGACGGCATCAGTTACGTAATTGCATCAGTTGGTTCACATAACCATATCCCTACCACAGCTGAAGGAGATTGATTTGCTCAATCTGCAATCAGGGACATGATAACAAAAACATTTCTCGTTCTAGGAAAATTCACCATTCGCAAGTGTTATTTTTAAGCATATCTTTATTTATTCTGTTATGAAAATAGTCTATACATTTTTTATATTGTTTGTTTTGGCGTTATTTCACTATAGATTATTTGTTCTTTGTTATTTGCTCAATTTTTATTACTCACTGTCAAAAAAAGATTAATGTAAGTAGCATTTTATATTTAATAATATCAATTCTTTAACTTTAGTTTTACTATTAGTAATTCTGCCTGTTTTAATTTGACTTAGCAATTTTCAATTACGTATTTTTATACACATACTACCTTATTATTATATTCTTTTATTCCGATTTTACTTTTCTAAGTCATTGTGAGAATACAAATGAAATTTTAATTCAACTTCCAGTTTCACTTCTATTTTCCGTTTTCACAGTTCCATTAAACACATATGTATATGTATGTTTAAGCGATATTTGGATGTTCACCCATTATCTTAAGAATATCGTTTCTCTAGGGAAAAGGCAGCACGTATAATTGTAGAATCTCTGTCACTGCAGAGTCCTCTGTAGTACATGATAAAGTGGAATTCGAAGATTGATTGATAGTAAAATGAGACAACAGAAAAAACGAACGACAGTATCTACTCAATGAACGCTCAGTATAGAACTGACTATTCCATGATGTAACACAGATATAGTAGTAGATATGAGTGTAAGAATCGATAATTTATTTGTTTACGTCGAACTGAAATAATTTCGTATGGTATGCATCAGTCAAAATCAAATCATAGTGGCAGTAAATATTATGTTGAATGAAATAGACCAGAAGATTTCCCTGCCCGAGCAGCAATGCGTGTACCAGAAATGCTTGGATTTGTTTGTCATGAAAAATATTTTATGCAAATAAATTATAAAAATGTCATAATTAGATTAACAAGTATATGTATTGTTGACTCATCTATTAATGTAATAAAAATGAAAATGCCCTAACATGTCTAATAAACAGGCCATGAAAGTTTTGCTACATATAGCTACCAAATAACAAAAATTTATCACGTTATGAAGATATCAAAAATTTACGGGTTTTATGTTTTAGGACTTGAAATAATTTTATATGTAAATGAGTCCTAGAAGTTGAATAACTTTCAAAAAGTTAGTGTCACTTACTCAAAACTTCTTTATTTTGTAATTTCACGTAATTCCACTTTACGTTACAAATTACTTTACGTGCGTTACGGTTCACTAATAAATGTAGGTATGTACATGCATAGACATATTATAACCATCAATAAAATCTTTTAAACGCAAGTTTGTCGAAGAAATGTCGAGCAGCCCGAATAATGCCAAGAAATTTACATCTAAAGTTGTTCAAGTATACGTCTGTTTGAGGCAGACGCTCAAAATTGGTTGAAACGACTTCAACTGCAAAATCTATAGACGTATTTAGTTGACTGGGCAGCATTTCGGAAATTTCGTCAAAATTTCTCGTCGTTTATACCATGCTTCATCATTTAATTGTGTTCAGACTATTCAGAGCATTCAGTTGGCTGTGACTAACACTATAGAAACCCGCGTTATGCAATTCTATGGATAGAACTATGGTTGCCGTTAATATGCAAGATGAGAAATAAAGTAAACAATTCAGATTAGGATTTGTATGTAGAAATGGTAGTGGGTACATATGTGACAGAACCCATAACGTTTCAGGCAAAAGCATTCTATAGTGGACACCGCAAATAATGAATCGCCTGCTGGCATGTCGGATCAATAACTTTGCGAAGTGTAAAGACTTATATGACGAAGATCGCGTTCTGCGTCCAGCAGTCGAATAATACAGGTTTTTGTAATGATTATTATGATGATGATGATGATGTTTAATTAAATATTTTTTGAATTCCAATGTTAATAAGCTTTTTTGATCAATATTTAATATCTTTGACCTGCAATTTGACATTGATTATAATTTGACCAAATTAGAGTTGAAACAAATTTTTAATCAGCCGTGTTATATAGGCACCAGGCTTCATTTCGACATAATCTTTAGTATAACATCAATCTGTTGTTATTTTTTGCGACATCAGAGAAAGATCTCATAATATAATAACACTGAAAATACATGAGATGGAGATAATTTGTCATTTTAAACGCTAGACTTCACCATATAAATCGAGGGCCATGACTCCAGTTTATATGGATGAAAACTAATTCTTTGGGGAGTGGCACGTACCAGTAATGAGGTTGTTCTACTCAGAGACGGGGTGGGATCTTGCATGAGCTTTCTACTCGTTAGATATCAGTTAGCTTGGAGTAAAGTACCCCCACACTCCATTAAGGATGCCCAGCTTTATGGAAACTAATTTTGGTTTATTATCCATACGATTTTGGCACTGCATAGTACAAGTATGCGATATATCAATTCGCAGAACTATATGCTCTCACTATAAAGATCATATTTGGTTGCAAGATTGTCGCCTAACTTGAGATACGTAAACTTGTGTCTTTATAAAATAGAATTTATTCAACTCAATCTGCCACAATTGCCTCAGAAAATTGATAAGTTCAACTATAATTACGGTTTTATTTTCTATTACAGCTATTTAAAATTTTGTCGAGAGACCTGTGTATTGTCCACACTAGTTTCTGCACATCAAAAGTAAAGCTAGTTTGTAGCTTCATATATGGAGTTTCATATCAGAACACCAAGCATCAGTTGCTTTCTTAATAATATACCTATGTTCAATTTCGTCCAAATTGGTTGTTAATCGGTCGCTCGCTCATTCCCCCTTGCGCTTAAATTTTGGGTTACCATTTACCTCTATGCCGACCTGGAGGCACCTCTCAAATTTATTTTCGACCCGTGTGCGGAAATGCTTTTGCGTGTACCAACCCTCTTATCCAAACGCGCCAACCTTTCTTGACTTATGAATAACTAGAGGCCGCCCGCGATTTCGTCCGCGTGGAAATCCTACCATAACGTAACAATATTATCAATATAAGAAATATGGAAGTTAAGTATTGTAAAGTTCTAATCATAGGTATATAGGCCCCCACTCCCGCTACCGCCTTTGACGCCGTCGTGCCGCTAGATCGCGCATTCAGTTTTCGAAGCGATAAATGTAACTATTTCCAATTAGGCAACGGGTAAGCTGGCCCGGCGAACTTCGTATCGCCTTACGACAAACATACCAACATACCAAATTTTATTTTACCTACATACCAAATTTCATCGTAATCGGTTCAGTAGTATTTGCGTGAAAGAGTAACAAACATCCATACATACTCACAAACATTCGCAGTTATAATATTAATAGGATTTGTAACACCGCTACCTAATAATATAAAAATTGCTAATATCCTTTATTGTTACATAGGTTTCCTTAATTATGGTTGATGATGTTTTAGCACACAGAAATGTATATAATATAACATTACTGAATAGTGAGCGTTATTTCTGTACATATTATGAATAATTGTCAGAGTTATGCAAATCAAAGTACGTTTCATGATGCACATTAGAATCAGAAAACTTTAGTTAAAGACTTATGAGATACGATAAATCATAATGCGTTAATCATTAAATGTACATGGGTCGGGATGAAACCTAATAAACCATTACCTGTATAGACTATAATCGTTGTTAAAAATGAACTTAGTAAAATATTTTGCCATCTTTATAAACATTCAATGTTAATATGAAGATAAAATCAGGAAGAGAATCTTGTTGATTTCTTTAAGCAAGAATCTCGGGAACATCGTTTTAAGAAAAACGACGCAGTATCTCTTAAGACCATTAATTATAAACGTCTCGCTGCTAACTAAGAGCACTGCATAATGGACAACGTCTGAAACTAAAGAAATACTCTGAATCGTGGCATTGTACTGCATTATTTTAATTGATGCATAATGTGACCGCACTTAACAAACTACGGTCTTTCTTGTAGATCATCTGTATTCAGAACCCTTCTCATCTTGAGAAAAACTAGTGCTCAAGATAAAGACGCTAAAGGGGTGGTTGACGATAATCATGATGACTTTAAATGTAATAATGTATGGGTTATATACAAAATTATTAGATAATGCGTTGTTAAATAAATGAGATGCTTAGTAAAATAATATATCAATGAGACGATTTATTCGCACTTTTTTGACAAATAAACCTAAATCTACCATCGAAAGATGACCGTTTCATTGAATGAAGATGTTCTAACTTTAGAATCCACCATAATGTACTAGTATTTAGCTAATTTTTCACTTGTGATACTAAATAATTACTATGTATAAACCGGCTTGACTCTAGCTTTATAATTTACGCGATTAGTGAAAATAGTCGATTTTCAGTAACGAAAACATGATTCAACAATATAGCAATGATTAGGGTCGTCACAAACGAAGCTATAATAAATATTCATTTCGATATTATGTATGTATATTACAATATATTTTCTATAGTAATCTTTATGTGACCACGTGCGTCGCTTTCCTTACATCGTCAAAATATGTGAATAAATACAGCAGGACATATCTCAGTATAGTAAGATATATTATTGCGCTGATAATGACCGCAACGATATATATTACAACATAGTCTATCATAGTTAGGTATAACACAATAAACAAATATACCTATATTATAGCTCCGTCTGTAACCTTTATGCTGGAACTACGCGTAATCCATATTTAATATATCGTAGATAATGTATTCCGAAATCAAGTCAATCGGTTAACACGTCACCGGATTAGATTGAGGACATCAATATAACGCTCATCGCTCTTGATAAGCATCGCGATGTAGGTTACATACATACATATCTTCACGCCAGGTCCCTTACGGGGTAGGCAGAGAGCATACAGGTTAGCTAGGGTTGATTACCTGCGCATCCTTATTTTCATGTTAAACCGTCACTCATGTGACTTGATGTTAAGGGGATATTTCAGAACCATCTTCTATATTTGTATCCTCAAATAATATCAAATTTGTTCTGATAACCTGCCGCAGATTAAATATTATACAGGCTTATTTTCAAGTTAACATATAACGAAAGTATCATTCAGGTAATTTAATTTTACGTTATTTGATCATTTTTACTCTTCTACCTATCTTCTCAAATCTATAGTACTAAAATTCTACACGTAATCTGTCATATAAACATTGTTTATGTTAAGTAAGTGTGTATCTTTATATTAATCTGTAAAGTGGCTTACAAGATAGCCAATGTTTATCTAATAAAAATCTATGAATCTCTTTACTACAGGTTTTAATTTGTCTAGAAGAGATCACTCTCTTAGCGATAAGATCACCATTTAGTGTATACGAGTATAACTATCATTTTGAGATACTTCTGTCAATATGTAATTGTATACCGGTGTAGAAATAAAGTATATGAAAAAATAAACATATACACATGTCATTAAATATTAATTACACGTGGTTTAACATTTCATAACCAACGATACGAGAAATTTTACATGTAAGTACCCAATTTGCTCAGCTTCGTTTATCCCAACGTTAATCTTCTTTCCATTGTTGCGATAGCGCCTAGCCTGGTTGATCTTTTCAAGTGCTCGGTCATTATTTCTTTGTAACATATAACACAGAATATAATGAGAATCAGATTACGATATTTAGTATACAAGAAAATTCTATTGTTCTGGCATTCATAATAAAGGAGCATTACATTTCTGAAATAACATGCAACATTTATCAAGGTATAATGTCTTTGATTACCTAAGCATTATTTGTACATATTTCCCATCGCTTTTATTGAAGTTATAGTTCTTATTATAACGTAACATTCACGCCTGTAATCCCCGAAGAGGTAAGCAGATGAGTGTTGTGCAATCCCACGTTTCACCAGTTACGTTTACGTCCAACCATGGAATAGTGGATTTGTCCGGGATTTGAACCCATGACATCTCTATCGGCAGTCTTGCTTGGTTGGAAGCAACCTCGATCAACGAGGCAGTCCTAATTTAAAAAAAAAAGTTTCCTAATAATAATATAATTTATATACTTACATTTTAAAAATATAAT
The DNA here is from genome assembly GCA_018244755.1 of Jemadia pseudognetus. Lineage (NCBI taxonomy): Eukaryota > Metazoa > Arthropoda > Insecta > Lepidoptera > Hesperiidae > Jemadia > Jemadia pseudognetus. The sequence goes on from DWTO01002798.1 coordinate 12,653, forward strand.
ATTTAACAATTATTTGCACCTCTGAAATCACATCATTGTCATAGAAAACAAGCGCCGAAAATAATAAAACGTTATGTTACCGAACGGTACTATTAATGCCCTCTGCGCCACCGACCCGCCACGCCAGTTCCCGCGTCTTGGATATAAACTGAAATGACTAAAGTATTTTTAGTTGGACGACTCATAAACCAAAGACAATTGACGGCTAGCAACAAGAAACTAGAAGCTTGTAATTCATTTTGCTGTCGTTTCAATGTTGACCACGTCGCTCATGTAGCGACATCGTCGTTCCCCTATTCTGTTCACGACTGCGGTGAAAATGGGCGTATTAGTATACAAACGCATATCTATGTATGAATTTAATGGCAGTGGAAAGTATTGACCACCAGCTTCACGTCAACCTTACTTGGAACTTATGTAGGTACATTGATCAATTAGTTCTCGTTCGACTTTTGTTTCATTATTATCAAACCATTACGCCAAGTTCCTTACGGGTTAGGCAGAAAGCATGGAGTTCCAAATATATCTATCCTTAATATGCCTGACGCGCTTTCTCTCGGTACAGTAATCGCTCTTTAGACGCGCGGCTGTTTCGTAGAATTCTTACTCGCCCATTAGAAAGTATCTAACGATCGCATCCACAATTTAAAGATGAATATACTAGTACGTACTACGTTGATATATATATTTTTACTACAATCAAATATTTAAATTGAACATGGATGCGTAGGTACTACACTCCTCTATCTACCTATTCGGAGAATACAGGCGTGATG
>DWTO01002799.1:0-13428 GCA_018244755.1 Jemadia pseudognetus
TCCGAACCACTACTAGAAAATTTAAATTAGAATTTTTTTTTGTAGTGTTCGACCCGGGAATCGAACCCGGGACCTCCTGATCGTAAGTCGCATTTGCAACCAACACGACCAACGAGGCAGTACTAATAACTTTTCTGATAATTAAATATTGTTGTTGACTGCCTCGTTGGTCGTGGTGGTCGTAAAAGCCACTGCCGATTAGGAGGTCCTGGGTTCGCTTCCCGGGTTAGGCACTATAGAATTTTTATAATTTAGATTTTCTAGTAATGGCTCGGAGTCTGGATTTGTGCTCGGTGCATGGCAATAGGCTCACCACCTATATCATAGTGGGACGTAAACGTAACTGGTGAACTGTGGGAGTGTTCTACACTCCTCTGCCTACTTCTTCGGGGATAACAGGCGTGAACTACATACGTTTACGTTTAAATATTGTTGTTAATACATAGCGATTTTAAGCAATAACCATAATTTTTATAAAAAATTGCCAAAACTTAATACATTTTTTGTAACTACAACACAGTAGGGGATAACAGGCGTGATGTTACGTACAACACAGTATTTAGCTCGGTCGTAAAACGTTTGCTGAATTTATTATTGACCTGCTTATTTAACTGACCAGATCTGTAATTTCTGATATCTGTACAATAATTTCCTTTTCCTAGGAAAAAAAATATTAAGAGGATTATATAAAAATTTATGACCAACTAATAGTTTCAAAAACAAGCTGAATAACCCCAGCAACAATAAGTGTAAAACATCTATTAAAAAAGATTGGTTACCTTTTCAGCGCAATATGATAAAAGATACTTATCTGAGCATCGATATAAACCTTTAACCAAAGTGAATATCCAAATATATATTATGTTGGAGAACATGTCACACAACTTTTTATCTAAGGGTGATAAGGGGTGACCGTTACCCCCGGATATTTCATTGAAAGAGTATAAAGTAGGGAAACTATGTGATGTAAGTTTTAATACAGGTAAAAGCGTAGGTCCCTTGAGGAATAGAAGTTCGACAAACCTTTTTTTATTGCTAGTTCTTTGAATTGTTTTTATTTAGTATCACAAATTTTTCCAACGAAAAGTTTGAAAGTAGTTTGAATAACTTATTTTTTACGATATTACCAAACTCATCAGTGTGTACGCGTGACATGTGTCATACATATGCACTTGTGATTTAGCTTAATTAGCCGTTCAATCAACAGTCTAACCCCTTTACTAAACAACACCGTTCAACTAGCGGCCTGTGAGATATTCAGCCTTAGTGCTTGTTGCAACATTTAATAAAGTGGCTGGCTAATGCTTAGGCCATTCGAACAATAGGGTGACCATGTGCAAGAAATAAAAAAGATGAAACTTATCTGACTTAACATAATATTCTTTATTTAATATATTCGAAATATAACATATTACTATAATAAATAAGGTTTTCTGAATTTCATCGCCACAGTCTTTGTCCGAGTACTGCAACTCTTGCCGTGACAACCAGTTAGGTTAGGTTTTTGTTTTTTTTTAAACAAAACCTCTTTTCTGATAACTTCTGTTCTAACGTCAAGATATAATGTACGTATGAACGTTATCGACAAAGTGTATATCCTACACTCTTACACTCTGTTAAATCTAAAAATATCTCACTGATAGCTCGGCCGGTTGCCACATCTACCAGTCGACTTTCGGTACTCGTTTATTAAGGGTCCAAATGCTAAATATATCATGCATTTTACGACCCATTTCTATTAAGTGTTGTGAATAAAAAATACGTACTGAAACGTACTATAAGATAATCAGCGAATAAAGATGAAATCAGTAGCTTATAATCATCATCATCGTCATCTAATTTAAAATGTCATGTTTATTACGAATATAGACAATATCTCCGTTTACTAACCAGCAACACTTTGTCATTACTTATAATGTAAAATTCAATATGGTATAAGTACCGAGAAACCGTGTTATATAATACCCAAACCATAGCTTAGTTCAATATTATGTATGAGCAAAGTACTTCGTTAGTTGCAGCAGACGCTATTTGTAAGTGTCGACATTATCGTGGCCGTTCCCTGTCCTCGTGTCGTGCGCATACTGACAAGTTAGTGTATACTCTCCCTAAGCGTCATAGTCCAGATCGCAATTCAGACTCAATTTACGTGTCTCGCTTTCCGCTTAGTGAACTCGGAGCTATTAATATTAATTCCTCTGTATTCAGCAAAGGAGATATTGTATAGGTTGGGTATTGATAGAATTTCAGATGTCATTTCAGCTTGGATTTAATGTGGAGGTTAAAACAATCCCATATATGACGTGTACGTATGTAATATTTTTAAAAGACCAATGTTTGGCCTTAATGATCCATTTTAAAGACACAAATACGAATAATGTTAATAAAATTGATAGTTTGATAGTAACAGTTGTCACCGAAAAGGGTTTCCATTAATCCACTCAAATATTTAAAATATTTAAATTTAGTTTAAACTGCTTTTCACGAAAGTAAGTGATGTTACTTTAAAAAAATGCTGTTAACGAAATTACTGCATAAAAATAATAATATAATATTGCATGCAACGTCAAGCTGGAGTAACAATAACAATACAGTTTAGAGTTTCAATAGGTACATTGAACCGTAATATCTCCACGGTCCGTAGGCGACAGACTTCACTACCGTGGTCAATGGAGCGAAAACATCCTGCATGACATTGCATCTCTTCATATTACAATGAAGTTCTGTATGAAATGGAAATACGTGTAAAAAATACATGTATGTATGTATGTTTTAGAAAATTTATAGTTAAAGCACCTGTAACATCAGACTATACCATATTTACTCGTATATTTATTTCCTAAAAAATGTGTCAAAATTACGATTTCTTCATTAGAACCCTTTTTATTTTCCAATGCAGGGCACGAGTCAAGAGGAAATAATTCTTTTAGGATTGTTGACGTTCAAATAAATATAAAAGTGCAATAAAATCGTCTTTTTAAGAAACCATAGATATGGCTCCAAAGAGCATTCAGATGAATGCTCTTTGGATACTAATTCTGGCAAATTCATTATATTTTGTTAGTGTTTTAATATATCTACTGTACGTACAGATAAATTTGTGCTTGTAGCTGTTCGGTGATTATAGGCGTGATGTTACGTTTACAATATTAAAAAACCCCAGAACACTTCCTTGTTTCCTATGGTAAAAATTATTAAAGCTAAAAGCGTCATAATGAAAAACCATTATGAAATAATACGGTAGGTACTATTGGTACCTTGAACATCCACGCAATGCTTTCAACCACTAAGTGTTTCCTTTGCAACTCACAATTCAATTTTATATTGGGCAAAGTGGTTTAGCGAACATCCGCACGAAGTTGGAACATTCCTTACATGTACGATACCGGGTGGCAATGACAGTTGTTACTCAAAACTTCCCCAAGCCTCGTGTAAACAACACCACGCTGCCCCAGTTTATAAGTTATCCCAACAATCATAGAACTCGTACGACGCCTTAATAGAAAACACGGCACTGGTTTATTTATTGACAATGCTGAATTGAATAGGAATTCGAAATGAGCAACTACCCCTAGTCACAGGTTTTGTGTATTAATAATCAAATAAAAGTATGAAATTAATTACCTTGTAAACTGCGTAACTTTTTAAACCTTTTGGATTGTTTTCTTAAAAACAACACACTGAAGGAAGAAGCCTGCATTACAAAGAGTTGTAAAGCCTTTGTGTGTGCCTTTTGTATACACGAGATTACATTTTTCTTACCTTTTAAATTGAAACACCAACACAGGCACCGGGAATAGGTAAATTCCTAGCTTTGTTTTGTAAATTCATACCAACATTTTATAAATTCTTAACTAATGTTTTGCAAAATTCCTAAAAGTCAACGATTGCTATTTTTAGCATTATTTTGCCTTTAAATCTCATTGATAAAATGTTTGTCAGTGAGGGATAGGCATGAGGCACCTACCCCTTCGAGGAAATACGTGCGTGATGTTAGCTTTGCTATCTTATATTTCACCGCCAATTAAGGTTTAATATGTACATATAACTACCTTGAGGAATCGTCCGATAGTTTGTCAACGCCTCGTATTAACTCGCAAGCATTTTAAAATCTTTCATTTTACTTCCCAGGAATGTACTGTTGGAAGAAATTATAACCTAATTTCATCATAATATTAGGTGTACTAATTGATCTACAAATTAAAGAATAAGTTTACATCCATAAGACACCATGTATATTTGATTTATATCAAATGTATACTTATGTATACCTTAATAATAATACCTTACGGCACAAAATCTTTGGAATGTAGATAAAGCGTTTATCAATCTGGATTACGCTTTGGTTTATTACAATATTCAACATTTCAATACCCGTATTGAGTAAAGATTGATGGCCTCGAGAAATTAAAAAAAATTTATAATCAGAAACTACAATACCGTACGATATAATTTTTTACAAAACCTCTATACAATTAAGGAAAATATCGGGAGCAGCCCACCACATCTTATGAGGTTTCGCAAAGTTCTCGTAATTTTTAGAGAAGACCTTTATCTTTCTCATTCTATTTATAATATTTATCATTTTAAGAGTAGACCCTTGATGTAGACAATACGTTTTAACTTACAATGAAACTTAGAAAATACTACGTTAAATAATTTCAGTTCGTACATAAAGTCATTGTGAATTTCTATAATTCAACAACAATCTCGGAAATATACCATCACGCTAAAGATACATTTATCTAATTCCTGTTTGTCCGACATATTAAATAATTCATGACGCTATGTAATAATACACTCGGCTCAGTAATAGGTAGAGACCAATCTCAGAATATCTAAGCAGACCTCACTGCTAAACGCTGTTGGCGTCAATCATACAATAATAAGTTTGTTATTGTATCGGTAAAGGTACTATTATTTAAAATAAGGAGTCACACTTACTCACTAAGTGATCGGCTAAGATTTGATACAATAAACATTCGGGTATAATATGAACTAATTTCAAAGAACTTATACTTAGCTGTTAACTGTAGGAAAATGTGGTGGATTAATGACAATGTAATGAAACTCAGCATCCTTAGTGGTTTTGTATAATTCTGGCATACCCAATTTACCGTTCCTTAATGTGGGTAGTGGTAGAATATCTTTCTTAACGAATGAACAGCACCGTCGTCTAGATGCCGGCGTTATCTCCTAATTGGAAGCACTGTCTATAAGGATACATAGCTAACATTAAAATTTGTTTGTTTAAATGTCTGCAAAACAAGTAACGACTTTTTGATTTGAACTTGACGATTTGATTTGAAAAGCGCAACGAAGATTCTAAGAATTAGTGATCTATGAAATTTTTTTGAAGTGTACGTATATTTCTTAAGTACCTATTCCTTATCTTGATGGTATTAGCCAACGTCGCAGGGCCTTAGCATCCGTGCACGGAATGGTAATAAGCCCGAAGTTATAATTTAATATCTACCCATGATTGATCACACAAGTTTGCTTTGTTGTAATTCTATTATTCTAGTGAGTACCCAAATTCTGAATTTATCGACTATTGGAGCTGTGGTGAATTTAATTTACATAAATAGAATTTTGTCTGTCTACAGTATACCATACGCACCTACTACTAATGTTTAATACAATTAAACAGTTTTAGTGGTGATTCCCTCTACATAGAGTTTGACTGTGGTTATAGTACTGATACTACAATTTCAATATTAATTGAAATAGTAGTACGGGCACGTTTACTCGTACATAAGATACGACCCGTTAAGTCCTAAATCCTCTTGTTCCGTAGGTATGTCTTCCATTTCATGTTTTTAACGTTTCCTGGTGAAAATGTATTGAACATCATCAATCATTTTATCGTTTCACTGTTGAATATAGAATGAGTAATTTTAAGGCCGTAATGAGAATATTTAAGGCTATACTCTGCCACGCTCGCCAAAAGCGGGTTAGTAGACATACGCCTTAAAGAACTTTCTAGAGGAATATAAATTGTGTAGGTTTCCTCGGTTTTTCATGCTTATAACAAATTAAATTTAATCTTCAGAGTCACATATTTTGTTAAAAGGGCCGCATACGACAGGCTAGAAATAATACCCTAGAGGTGATGACATGTTTTTAAGTCATTAGTTTATCACTCTTTTTTATATTGTGTAATGATTATATTAAAGTTTGTTATTACTAGCACTCCGATGTAAGTTATATGTTTACTTTCAAATGCCCAAATCTGTAAAATGTGTAACAGTAATTACTCAGCCAAGATACCGATCTTAAGTCACAGGGCTATATTGAGATTGAGTTACATTGAAGAAATTCAGTATGACTACTTTATAACTTTAAAGCTCTCTTCAATCTTGTTAAAACTATCATTTGAAATCGACTCCACGCATTAACTTCGTGTTTGTGTCGATAATTACTAAACTTATCATTCTAATATACTTTAATAATATTAAACCTGCCAAGTAAAATTAGTTACTTACACCGTACAACCCGATAACCTCATGAGCAAAAACAAAACAGATATACAAGGTACGTTTTAACCCGCCCGCTTACACAAGCGTGATATCATGCTATTCGATCTTAACCTCTCGAACTCATAGGTACAACAATATGTTTCAATACGTTTCGATCTATGTATAGCATAGACAAGTAATGCATAATCATTTCCATCTACTTATAACGTAAGTAGTACTTAGTACATCAACAATCGTCGAGAGAGGATTTCGGTATAATCCCCCGAGATCAGAAAATAGATATTATATAATACATTTATACCACTATACATTTTATTCACACAATTACCTTCTTGTACAATATGTACTAACATATTGTATGTACATGTATATGTATTAACATATTGTACAAGAAGGTGAATAAAGTGAATAAAGAAATGTATAAACAATTTAAAAGGGACTGTTTAATACAAAATCAGTGACTGCGCCAGTAAAGCAACTTAACTCTTAATGTAAAAGTGTTTAAGAATTACTTAATGAGTTGGAAACTTAGGTAGGTACCTAAGGAACTGCCAAGAAATGTGGAGTTTAAAAAACTAAGTTATCTTTTGTTAATGTTAGCGAGTTCCACTTTGTAAGGAATTTTTGTAAATTTTCACGTTTGTCTCGGGAACGTTTTGCAACTTTTTACTTAGCGACTTGTTTCCGTAAGCTGTCTGTTTTATACTCAGTTTATATATTGACCCCTGATGTTTGGTTCAAGAATACTTCAAGTTATTGCCATTCAGTTCATCGTGTGCATGTGGGAGGTATAAATAATCAAGTATAATTACATTGCCTACATTACCATTTGCATTACATTACCATTTAGCACATAACGATACACATAGTTACTCGTATAAGGAAATTAACGCCATCCATTTAAACAATATATTTTCTCTGTCTATATTATTATGGTGTCAGTACATACACCGTCTTTTTTATACATACTGTAAAAAGTGATTAAAAACAAAATGAAAAACCTCGACCGAGGTACACTTCCATCTACTCGTATGGAATCGCGTGGTTATTCAGACACTAGGTTCCCGCGGGACCATCTTCATATGCAGAGGGTTCTCCCATTTGTTTCAATCAGCTGAGTGGTTTCGGCGCGAGGGCTGTCAGTGTGTTGTGCGGAGAAATGTGGGTCATTGTTAAGGTCGTTCATAAAAGCATACACTTGATGAAACCCTTCAGGTTCATTATGTTTGCCTCGTTTTAATTTTTTTGTTTTCGATGTTTTTTTTATTTGATTGGGGAATGTGAAGTGATTCCGTGTATAGTAGTCTAAGACATAACAGAAATATAGTTATAATTTCCATAAAAAATAATAATAACAGTTAGATAGTTTTCTTCGCATTGGTACCTACATAACGTGATTTATTTATTTATTATTTAATATTTATTTAGTAAACGTAACGGCTGATTACAGGCGTGAATTTACTTTTTTTTTATTTCAGTAGAAGAAGTTATTTATAGCTCCACACGTTCATATCAAACTTATTCCTTATTATAATAGTACATTTAAAAAATATCGTATGTTACTAATACTAGCGACTTCGCTTATTTTCTACTGACATAATATGAAAGGTAAAAAGTGCGTTTATACCGATTTCTAATTGTACATTGATACAGTAACCGTCATGAGTGGAATTTTCGAAGTTGGAGCTATGGGCGTAGTGGCTCCTATAATATTAAAAATCTTTGCGGTTGTAGGAAAAGCCTATGTCTACCAGTAGAACGTACAAAAATGTTGGAGAACAACCAGCACTTAGGTGGTAGGTAAGTGAAATATATATAAAAAATTAAGGCAATCTAATTAACGTATTTCTCCAACCGTTACAATAATGTTATTAAATTTATTTTTATATCTCAAAACGTCTATACGAAAGAGTATCAAGTCTGTCGTTATTTTATAACACTGTAGTTACTTGAAACCTGCCCAGCCACAGCAGTCACGTCCCGGTCCTCGAGTTCATTTGTCTAGCTTACCTCGCGCCTCTCGGGTGAGGATATGAAGCCATAGCCAAAGATAAAGAGCTTAGATCGCATTACTTCAGATCTTACGTACTAATATGTGACTGAAAACTCAAAAGAAAAAGTTCGTTGCGTTTATAATTGGCAAGTAATGTTGTTATATTAAATAAAAATATAACACGTTTTGACTGTTTTAGAAATTTGATAATATTGTTGTCATAAAATGACCGAAAGATAACTTACATTAATGAAAATTTACAGTAAAATTAAGGAATACAGAAACAGAAAGATACGAAATACAAAAATAGTTTGACAGGGCACAGAAAAATGAAAGAAAGATAACTTTCAATAATAATTATGATTAAAAAACTAATATGTTCCATTCGAATTTATAATACCAATTAAATTATGTTTTAAAATGATTTACAGCATTTACCCCAATTTTTCGAGTTATGTTCTTGTCGTTTTTATGCAAAGATTATTCACGATGGGTGTGTAACTAATGATTGTATAAATTCTGATTGTACCGAAATAGTTCTCCTCATAGATCAAAACCTTCGCTTTTGCTTTGTTAAACTGTTTTGTTGCCACATTGCTCTATAATATAAGATTAACATCACCTTTGCCCATTTATTAATAGTTAAATTGTTGCTATCGTTCAATTATAATCCTATAACACTTAATGTTTACTGTTTTTTATGTATTATGATATAAAAAATTAATTTCAAATACCTTTGCTACAAAAGAATAACGTTTCCAAAGCTTCAATTCGTTGTAAAGTTGCTAAAGATTTCGTTTCAGTTCTAAATTCTCTAAAACCCTCGTAGCCCCTTGTAAAGCTGAATTTATACCATTATGTCTCAAACAATCCTTTTAGTATCTTGAGTGCGGGCTTTCCTTCCTTGTTATAATTATACTCGTACGATTTTAATACAGGTTTAAAATTATATTTCATTAAAGCTTACACAGTAGGTACGGGCAGGTATATTGAATGTAAAAATATTTAATGCTATAAGAAAGTGTTGTACAATTTGTAATACTTATTCTAATATTTTACAATCTTTAATATAACAAAAGTCGTAATAAAGACTGATTAATGTTATTCTATTACTCTGAAACAAAAAATATATATTTATGTTACATTACTTATTATTGTTATCTTAGATTTAAAAAAACCTAATATCACGCCTGTATTCCATGAAGACGTAAGCAGACGAGTGTAGTTCAGTCCCCTGCATTATTTATTTCATTTTATTTATTCATTCGGCTTGATACATACACATTTTTCGACACACTTTCCACATATTATGGTTTTTTATATTAGAAATTGACATTTTTACGTGTGATTCAGAACGAATAACAGTTAATTTTGACATTAAAACAAGCAAGAAGCGAAGTAACTTAGAATAGCATCAATTTGTGTCGGAAGTTATGAAAGGAGATAATAACAAAACACATCTTACTTCCTTTTCGAGTACTTTTTATTGAACTTTGATGAATTATATTAATTACATACACAAAAATCACTTCCATTCCTCTTACACACTTTACACACATCCATTCAGTAGCTTTTTGTCGTAATTAATATTATGATTTCAGCAGTGCCTATAATTTCTGTAGTTTGGATATCTACCTTAATTGAGATTACAATATGCTATTGGGCTTACTAGGTCTTCAAAGATTTTAATTTCAAATTATAATCATTTCTTCGGTCAGTTTCTAACGACCTATTTCCACCACAGGCTGATAAACCTCAAATTCTATACAAGCACATTATATAAATATGACTGGGCCGTTATGAAGGAAAAACGAGACTTGTGCCCCAAATGTGTCACTCACACGATATTAATTATGCTAGAGCTAAATTAAACACGCACCGTTAAAGTTACTAGTACACTTTTAGTTATTTCAGTCAAAATAAGTTGTCCACATCACCGTAATTGAGTTTTCAAATTTAGAACAATAAAGATTTTTATGTGTTCTTTTTGTGTGATCAAAGTAATGAACGACTCGACGGTATTCAGATAATGTCTCTGTTGTTTATAAATTGCAAGCAAATTTAAACAGCACTATAGGTAAGGTAGGATAGGATATCTTTAGTATCTGATGATTATGTATTACCTACTTGTTAATATTATTGAGCCAATAAGTTTCTTTTATCTATTTATACCAGGTAACATTTAATCAATATAACGCTCATTTTCTTAAAGGATTCTGGTTTTTTAACTATTATGCTCTAAGATATATCGTTGTTTCAGAATTTTATTTCGGTTTTTTTTTCAAAAGCCATATTTTTCAACAGCTGTATTTAAAAGAGTTTTGTATATGAAATCTCAAAATGCATTCATTTCTATTACTCGGATGGGATCTAAAAAGAAATCCGTTATATACAATAAAAATAAATTCTAGTAGGTACCCACTACGTTTATGTTGAATGCATCTCATTTCGCCCTGGATCAGAGCATTTTGCCGGATTTCAATTTTCTTTGATTTCAGCTATTTTTCACCTTGAAACGGTCTTCATAATGCTGCGATGTGATTTTCCAGAACTTTCCGCACGAATGAGCGGTGACGGTTGGAACACGTCGCTTAGGGACCAAGGCACATTGAAATCATACAGAGGCGAATTTTGTCAATTTTCGATGCTCTATATAAATAGAAGTATTTCACTCAGCAATTCAGTTTTTGTCATTGATTACATATGTATTTCGTTACTTTAGTCCATCGTATCCAAATAAATCAAATAATTCATAAATATTTTTTATTCTAGGTAAGTATATAAATAATATTGATTAAGGTACAAAAAGTCCAAACATGCACTATATAATGTACATAATGATATCTATTCTGTATATATAGACGTTATAATTAAAAGAACTAACCATTGACTTAAATATTTCTAATGTTCATTAGAAATAAAAAAAATTGTCATTTTTCACGCTGATTTCACGTGCACAATAGACAACTGTACGTTTTCGTAAAGAATTTGCCCATTTACTCGAGTGACGTTATCTTGCGCACACGCTTTCCTCGAGCGTTAGTTGAGGACATTTACAATAAAGGAACGTTCCAACTAAGATTTTGGATATCTGATGTGAGTTTATTAAATTCTAAACCGGCTCCGTAAGGTAAATTGTCTTTATACATATGTACATACATTTTCAATCAAAAATTTCCGCCTACGTAACTTTAAATTTTACACAATTTATCATTAAAAATTGTTCTTTATGATAACTTTATAAGTAATGCCGGCTCTTGGGTAACCGCCGCTGTCAAATTTCTGTTACATATCATGTTACAATATATACGATATATTATCGACCCACAAACCTACTGAACCATAATAATTGGCGAAAATTGTAGCTTAAATGGGATATATTTCTCTAATTATATTGTACGTTACTTTTAAGTTCACACATTATAAGCTTTATCAGTCCAATGCCGGATCTAGGTGTCCCTTGAGGGGTTTTGACAATAAGCGCCACATTGTACATGCGCGTTTTAGATCGCAGAGCATAGCTTCAACACTGCTGCCCGTAGGCGGTCAGGACATTAGCTACTCGTATATTTGTTCTATTCGTTTATTTTCATTACGTAATTCATAACACTTCACCACTTTTAACCGCAACTGCGTAGGTATAACGTTTAGATGTTAACAGAATGGATCATTATACTGAAAATTTCGCTTATATCCTTACAATTTTGTCCTTGACGTCAATATACATATTTTAATGTAAGGATAGTTACGAATATTACATATGCAATGTTACCTCAGAACGAATTTCACGGAAGATGAAAACAGTTTTTTACTTGATCCACATCTAACCACGTGTTGTACTATAAGCTGCTATGCTATAGATTACTGTAACTATCCACATACTTACCTAGGCAATATTTTAAAAAAGAATGATCTGTGATAAAATTTAGATAGAGCTTTTGTGTTATTTGAACTTAAGAACGGATTGTTATAGGGTTTGTTGAGTTATAAGGCAAACCATGCAAATTTTTACTGTATTGTAACCTGCAATACACGTTTTTGTTTTTCTTTCCAACTTAGTAAATACACAAACTAAACTCCAAAATGGACAAGTAACAAATTTACAAAAAAATGCTCTTTCGATTTTGATTAAAAATTTTCTCTCTTTTCGTGGCAATATATCGATTTTCTCGCTTAAATTATTATTCGTCGTCAGTGAAACTCCTCCTTTACTATACCATATACGAAACGTAAGTAGCGCGAGCTGACGGGGGTTACTTTAATCGAACAAAGGGAATTTTCCTCAAATACCAACTCTTTGAAATATGGCTCCCTAAATCTGTCAAGCAAAACTAAGTTAATAATTCATCCGTGAAGCATTCTAGGCCAAAAAGTCATATCGTACCGGGTATATAACTAATGCGAAACTGTTCGATTAACTAGAAGCCTGCCTCATTGGTTGTGTTGGTTGCAAGTGCGACTACCAGCCGAGAGGTTCAAACCTATATTTCATATGGGAATATTTCATATGGAATCTATAATATCCATAATTAGGGTAGCATTTAATTGTCTAATAAAAAAATAAAGCGTCTGGGAAGGAAAATAATCGATTGTCGCTTTAAGCCATATTTACGAGTATCTATAGCCTTAGTATATAAAAATCTTGTGTAGCAATATTCGTCCACTCTAATCTCCGACACCGAACCAAACTTTTGTAGATATGTATTGTTTGATCCAATTTAAAAGTTATAATATTTTTATCTCGGTTAGTAAATTTCAATTGTTTTCATAGCGAATTTAAGCTTTTTTATTGATAAAAAGTTGAATTCACTTTTAAGTTCTAAAGTATTCAATACATGCCGGTGAGAATAAGCTCAATCGATTTTTAGTTTAGTAAGTGTATTTATTTATTTATTAGACACACCAACAGCAATACACACAAACATTTACAATTTTAAATTACTAATAACTTAACAC
>DWTO01002800.1:0-13427 GCA_018244755.1 Jemadia pseudognetus
CTGCAAAGCCACCCTATCCCGCAAAATCGAATCAAATGCACCCTATATTAGGGGGGAGGTTTTACTGTGTTTTTCGTTTTACTAGCCAAAATTTACAGTGACTATCACAGACGAACACGGCCTTAAACTGATTACTTTGCGAATACTTCAGGACTGGATCAGTACAATATTTTTAGATCATCCTATTTTTGACATGCCACTTAAAATTCAATATAACCAAAGCAAATAATACAATCAGAAAAATTAAAAATAAAACAAAACACCGGCCGCACGCACCGTCACAACAGAAGCGACGGTCGGGCGGGGGCGGAAGTGACGAGATCTCCCACCGCGTTGCCATGGCGACCGACGTGTTTACCGCGCCGTATCGATCCGGCTGCGTTTCCCTGTTTACATTCCCCATGGTGCACGTTCGAAATTCGAACGAGGGTGTCGTCTGGTGGCGTTGTTACTAGAGAATATTGTGCTTTTGAATTGATATTATGAAATAGAATATTCATTTTGCAGTATTCACTTAATTACAGACTAAAAGGAATACTGTTACTTAGATCAGTCTGAAAGTAGTAAAAAGCTTTATTTCCCAACTAAAACTAAAACTTATTACTTGACATCAGTTTTCCATTCATTCCATTTATATTCTTAAAAATAGTCCATTAACCTTGGAACCTTGCAACATCTGCATTGCCATCTACATTATATGTGTACGTATATTCAAATCACATTTGTACATAATAATATATTAAAATCATACAATTTCTATATCAATCTGTAAATGTTATTTCTTTGTTCTTTTCTTTGAATGAACCGTCTTTTAATACAAATACACATTAATCATAATATTTTCGAACTTTTCGAATGGCGGTTGCGTTGTTTTGTCGTTTCGGTGTTCCATTGTTAAAGATCTGTTTACATATTTCGTTATGTTGTGTCTTCAATGTCATCCATAGTGTAGATTATTTTTTATTACTTTTCATCGATAATATGCACGTTTCATCCAATATTTTATGCGCTATACATTTTATGATAAATTACCTCTCTGGATGCGCACTAAAGACGACATAACGTGAATGATCCAGGATTTATCTGTCCCTGTAGTTCTTAAGATCTTCACAACAGTTCGACGTTGAATTACATTTTTATTATTTACTATTACGTTGGATTTCATAATAGACCTGAGATTTGCTACATTCAAAATATATATATATATGTATTTGATATGTACTTATTACATATCGTCGCTTATCGAAATACACCGCTTAATTAGAAAATTGGCGGTTTTTACATTTGAACGAATTTGGATAAAGCTAAGACGTGATGAAGGTAAATAACATATACATTAAAAATAGGTACTTAGCATCTACAAACAATTCATCTGTTACAAAAATTGTCCCATAACCTATTGAAAATAATGATTTAAGCAGTTTATGTTCATTCAAAAATCAAAAACCAAAGTCAATCAAAAAGACTTGTGCTGTGTTGTTCGTTAAGCGACGTTATGTAAATATTTCAGTACTGTGGAACTACGCCAGGTTTAAATAAATAGTTTGCTGCAATAACAGTCTGAATACCGTAATTCTCTTATCCCTAACAAACACGACTAATGTCTCCATAGGATTATTATACAAGCTTTGTTTGCTTTATATTCACCAACAATTTTATTTCCTTCTCCGGCAACACAGCGCAAGGCAAAAAATTCAATTGCGTATTTCAGTTGATTGTCGACGAATAAATTATGTTTGACGCGAACATAATTTGATTCTTATTTGTTTATTTATTCGTAACGTCTCCATTCATGAATGTGGGCACGCGAAACGTTATTACTTACACAAAGGCTTAGCAAAGCGTTCATTGTTCTCACGCGACAGTAGATAGCGACAAATCTATTAAATAAAGGGAAACTGTGTCTGTCCTTGGATGGCTGATTGTTATTGATAAATTTTCAATAACACTAGTACCCGTTTCTGAAGCCCGTCGGTAAATAGCAGTAGTAAAGCGCCTAATGCCTGCAATGATAATACTCCAAGCATCCCCCAGTTGAAAGGAAAAATCCATGTCCAGTTGCGAGTTATTAATAACGTATACTATTAATGTCCTACATTATGACGAGATTTTAATATCCCTGAATCCTGAAAGATAAGCAACTAACTCTATGTAAATTTAAAATCAGAACATTCGCCACGAGTACACAATAATGAGATTACAAAATTAAATGTAAGCGGTTCACTCACTCGTCACAAAACTTGAATAACTTTGTTCAGTTGAACCTTATCTCTCACATTCTGTGTGGTTTATTTTGAGCTGTTCTCTACTTTATGTATCATAAAGTGTAAGTTTCCAATTGAATTGGAACCAACAACTATCACCAGTCGTTTCATCACCGTTCTCTGTTTTATGGATACTTTTCCTTGAACGTCGCCTGCTCATAGTTCTACCGTTCGTATCATCTTTATGTGAACTTCACTGTTATTATCTTTTATCTCTAGATGAAAAGCATCATTCGTTTTAAAATCGTAACAGTGATTTTAACTTACAGAAATCTAGATGGCTTTTAATACTTACACTTTTAGTAGTAGTACGTAAAACATTATGGCATCCCAGAATTTCCAAATAAACATTTTCAAACGAACGTTTTCTACTTCTGTACGTGAAACCTGGTACATATTTAGAGGGCTTTAACGCTTGTGTTATGACATTAATTGTAGATTCCGTGTAAATGGACATCTGTCTATAATGAAAACGACGGAAGTGAGTTGGGATTTCATCAGCGAATTAACCGTTGCCAAGTAAAGTCAACTTTCCTGAGCAGCACTAGCAGTTAGCCTCGACATCATCGGTGCTGGCGCGCAATCGATACTTTATGATGCAAGCCTACTCGACTTACAGATATCGATGTCCGTGCGGTGTGGAACACTACACTAAACGGAAGGACTGCCTACCGCCGACTCGTTATGTAAATTCATTTCGCAACATTTAAATCGTTTCTGTTGGTGATGGACGGATTTTAATAAATAATAATTTGAGTATCAAATCCATGATTCCCGGATTAACAGTCAGGCTCATTAATCACTACACCGACGGGCTAATCAGTCAAATGATACTACATATTTGTCTGTCCATGGATGTAAATCTGGTTTAGTGGTAAATAAAATTATTTGTGTTGGAAGCAGTAAGAACTAAGAAAACTTCTATAGTATTTCATAATGTAATATACCGTATGCGGGAAAAAGACTCCGCCTATGTAGAGGTTCTCAATGATCCACGTGATTGAATTTTATTTAATCTAATTTCAAAGTTCATGATCATCTGGAAACAAACGATAGCACTTAGAAAAACAAGTTCAATTATGACACGCCATTTGAAATAGCAACAACGACTCACGAACTACATCTTATCGAAATTGGGTCAGTACGTCTTTACACTTACGTCAAAATTCACTTACGCGCTCATTACCAGAACTCATTAAGCCAGCTAACGACATAATCTGATACGTTCATAACAGATTCCCAGGACACGTGACCCCGGGGAGTACGTTAGAAACTCCACTTCACTTAGCCGTAAAGAGCGATGCTGTGACAAATTTGCGCGAAAATTCCAGAATCGTTCTGTTGTTTTTTTCTATGATTCGTTATTTAAGCGCGTTCGATAAACTGCGTTGCTGGAACTATTCTCAGAACGCTGAAGTTTGTCAAAATGCCGCTGATAATTTTTTAGATGTTTTAACATTTATAATGTCCCTTACCATTGTGTTATTCATCGAACAGTTTTTCAGCTTCTATTCTAAAATTTAGTATAAAATTTCAGCTTCTATTCTAAAATTCAGTTTAAAATTTCAGCTTCTATTCTAAAATTCAACGTGACGGTTAGTCCTTCACGATTCTATAAAATAGATTTCCATGTGCGTCAGTTGTAACTATCAATCACTAAACATACGTGCAGCGTACCTGTCTGTACCTTCCGTTACATAAGGGATAGGTGAATTGCATTTAATAACACTGCAGTTATAATACAGTGACCGCATGTACGGATGGCAACGTAAGGTTTCTGGTGTCATGTGCGCTAGGGCTAGTAATTGTTCTATGGTGTACTCATTTGCAACGGGAAGTAGGGTGTTCGTGTGCGTCCGCCCTTATTGTGCCAAATCATTATGCAATGGTTCATTAGAACCATATGTCATTGGGGTACTTTCGGTTCTTTGTACATTGCACAACTTTATTGTTGTTAACTGATGCTAACTGGCATCGTTTAACAATCAACCCGGTTGATGGTGTTGAGGTTTGAACCTACAATTGACATTTACTAATATTTTATAAATATTATCATTTGTAGATTTTCATCTTGTCTTTTTTCTTTTATTTTTATTTCATTTTTCATCGTACGAGTAATATTCTTTATAAAATAACTATTACAAGTACTTGACGAACCAGCATAAATATTACTTGATATGAAGTAATTAGTAGTAATTAGTATGTCGGTTGATGTATAATTATGATTTATAGCTTGTTGAAATTCTGTTGGAAGCTCTTAGAATCGCGACTGACTCGGTTGTATCTTATGCGAGTGACCGGCTCTAAGTAATATCGATAGGTCATTACTTTGTTCAATAGTTATGTTTGTAAAAATATAATACCAGTTATCTTCCGTAAATTGTAAGTGGTTGCTAATAGCTAGGCGTACGCCGTACAAACGATTAATAAAGTACCGCCCAGTATTTTCAAGGACTTTTCGATATTGGAAAGGAAATGGTGTTTCAGATTGGGTGTAGGTACGGGACGGGGAATGCATTTCAGATTAGCGTTCCGCTGGGACACGTCGGATGATCTCATTCGGATTGTTGAAATTAGAAAGGGACAGAAGATGTCACCGTCGAAGCGAGTGAATGAGCTTTGAGTGGAAACAGGATAAATTAGCAGTGAATCGTCTTGGTTCGTCTAAAGCTATTTCCGTGATAAAACTGAAGGTGTACAAAAAGGGCAAGGTTTTTTAAGAGGATTATTTACTCGCTATTGCTGATCGAGGAGAGGTCTTGGGTTCGAATACGCGGTTCGGACACTATAGAGTTTTTTTTACTTAGAATTTCTTATAGTAGTTGCTCGGAGTCTAGTTTTCTGTCCGGTATATGATAATTGGCTCACCCCCGATCCCACTGTGGGGCATAAAATTTAACAAGTGGATCGTGGGAGTGGAGTAGAATGAAACGGCTTATGACGTGTCTATATATCTTTCCAGTTCACAATAATATCTTCTTAATTAAGATACCATCATTTACATATACAGCTAGCAATAGACATATTATAATATAACAAATTGACTGTAATTGATTTTACTGTTGTCGAGTTTAAAGATTAAATATTAATATCTTTATCATTAATATAAAAAAAACAGTATTGTAAACTGAATACATAAACGATAACGGCGAACGTGGAAAGGTTCTTTTGAAATAATCAATAAGTTTTGCTATGAATTTCTTAAATTAATTATAATTTAAAAAGTCTTCAGCGAGGATTACATTGTCGGATCCAACACCTCATATCAAGATTCGTACGTTTTATCTAACCTTTGAACAATTTACACACGATACTAAAATATTGGTGAACACTTCATCTCTCTCAACCCCCTCCACGTACATGAGAATAGACTTAGTAAAGTCAACATCAGCCACCGACAAACGAGCAACTGAGCCACGAACACAACACACAAAGAGTCAATGTCCTAAAATACTAACTCACATGATTCATCGCGCGGAGTGTGTGGCATTGCGGGATCATTTTATTGAGTAATAAAACCGACCTATATTGTGATCCAAACATTGCCATATCATCACGAATATGTGTTGAGAAATGGGAAACATGTTGGCCACGTGTTCTAGTATTCATATTGTTGTGTTGACGTAAAGGCTTGTGTACAAGGATGGTTTTCTTTAAACAGTTCACAAGTAAGTTTTTAGTCGCTATTTTTGGAGTTCCAATCATATGTACAGTCCAGTTGATGTTAGACGGTTCGTATATTTATATTTGTATACCATGCCGAATTGAAAACAAAATCTGCCTGATATTCTATGAAACCGTTATGAAAATCTAAAGTTAAAAATATTACGGAAAAAGAGATACAATTTTATTAATATTATAAGCTCGGTTCCTGTAAATAATTTTCTTTTTATTTATATACATATATTTATGTAAATAAATAAAAGAAAGTAAGAAATAGAAAGAAAGAGAAAATAAAAAAAACAGAACCGCCTAACTTGTTTTAGACTTAAACATGTGTCTTCTTACGCTACTTGCAATAGCAGCGAGGTCGCTACAAAGACGCTGTATTAAATAGCGCCAGTGTGTACGTGTGAATACATTTTATAAGTACAACTCTTTATTGGTACAATTAAAGCGCCGCACACAAGGAGCGAACGCCACTGGGAGTACATCACGTAACGGTCGCCCGGTCCTCCTGAAGTATTTTAAGACAAGTTCAGTGCCCATTTCAATCAAATTTATTATTAACTCCTTCGTCTGTACGGAATTTTTTATTCGTTCCCCATTCGTATTGCTTCGTTAGATAAATTTTAATTGTCTTCTATACGCTTTATAATTAACATTTATATATAATTTATAATTATTTTACAAATGTCAGTAAAGTCTTTTAGTATTAGAATGCTCGGACGTAGTGTCACTGCTTATGTGTACCTAATATACTAAATAGTTAAGCCGAGTGTGAACTAATATTATTATGTGGTAGCCCAGCTTTGAGGTTTGTCAGTCATTAATGGGAGCGGCGTATTTGTATCTGACCACACGTGAGACTTACCGTTTACACTTAGATATTAACGTAAGTGATTTATATAATCAATATATACCACTGTGGTACATGTTTAGTGGCTACAATCATTAAAAAACACTTCCCTGGCATCACGTTCGCAGCTTTGGCTTTCACATAAAACCTTACGGGTACGTTGCGACAGAATTCGGCGATAACCCGCCGGTCATCCGGTAAGCATCTCATCGCATATTCAAACAGGTCGAAGATGAATCACATGCGCTTGTTGTTGGGTCGTAACTCATAAAAATGTACCACTGGTGTCGTCATGTGGCGGGGTCGTCGACCGGGCCATTGGCCCCACGCGTCATGATATATTTGTTACCTTTAACTGAGCCATAGGTAATTGCTAGTACGTCCGGCCTACCCCAACGTTGCATGCGCGTCGGCCCACGTGTGGGTAGCTGGGCGCGAGTGCATTATCAACTGCGTGACGTAAATGATTGATAGGCTACGTTGTTTTACCGTAACTACTCGATGAGATATACTGGTCGTGGGATGTGTTCGGAGTAATTCTATTTGTGGAATGTTCTGGAAAAAATATTTTTTATTTCGCTCCAGATCAAATGTAGCGTTTTTTTCACCGTTCCACCGGCTTTACGAATTATAATAATTTAGGTAAACAATTAGTTAACCCGTTTATTCGAATTGAATCATATTATGAAAGACATATTAGGAAATATTAGTTCATCATCACGTTCATACATAACTTCACGCCAGGTCCTTACGGTAATTATTAAAAATTAGGTACAAGAACAGTGGCGTCAATTTTTTCACAAAAGATTAACTTTGCTTACAACCTACCTACAGTTTTAGAAAAACTCTTAATACGGAGAAATAAATTATTAGTTTTTTATACATATTATGAATTAATAATATTGATATATGTATAGAATATTGTATCCGTGCTGCACTCAAACAGTATTGCATGTCAGTGCATCGTTATGGGGCTACTTTAATGGCACGAGGTACTGGAAATTGGTGGTGTTATAGAAATGATACCACGAATAACTCCCATTATCTGTTTTATTAGGCTTTTTTCTCTTTTCAATATCGTTTCGTGGAAAATTGCAGGCAGTGCAGATAATAAAGACACACAATGCAGATAATAAAGATTAGTCTGCCGATAACATGTAATTTTTTTTCTACATTCCCATATGGCCATTACAAATATTTGGCGCGAAACACCAAAATTGTTAAGTCGCGTTCAAAAACGACTAATAACTTGCCGCAAGGCAGCAATAACATGTTTCAAGGCACATTAATATAGTTCAATTATATTTAAATGTGTGTTACGTGATAGCCTGAGACGTAGGTGGCCAAGGCCTGAGGTAAGTCGCGTCGTGCACCGGACAGCGCAAAGCGCTACGCGGCGTAAACGGTGATTCCTACTCTATCCTATGATTTCAAAAATCTAGCTGCTGGATGATTTTACAGATGAAAATAAATGTAATATTTTGTTATTGAATCCATAGATGATGTAAACACGTGCGCTTCTGCGTGGTCGGTTCCGGTTGTGTTTTGATTCTCGCTGCTTGGAAATTATATATTATTCTATAATTCTTATTAATCATAAAAAGTAGCTCCGATCTAAAATGAGATATCGTTACTATGAAAGAAAAAAGTCACGTATATCTTTCCTTTAAAAATTAATTTCTGTAAAGAATATCGGAGTAAATATCCACCTATTGCATAGTCGTGTTCACCAAACCTCATATATGTAGTTGCACTGTTGAACACTCGTCCCATGTTATATGGCTGAGGGAGGTTAAGACCTAAATCTATCACCTTATCTAATCACGTTCTTTAATACTCTCATACTTGTTATATTAACTATTATTTTAAATTCTACGGTGAACAGATTTCCTGGCAATGTTTTACATCGCGTCACAGTAAGTGAATCTTGTACATTGTCTTGTAAAACGCAGATAACTTTGTGAAGTGCCTTAGTTTGAACCCTGGACCAATGGAGCGGAACGACGAAATCGAAATATTAGGCTATCATTAACATTTTTTTTCCTTCTTAAACTTACATAATCAGTATTAGTCAAATTAAGTTTTATATTTAGTATAAAGGAAACGATATAAGTAAATTATTTATTATTTAAACGGAACCAGGTGAAACGTGGGAATGTAGCTACTACATTCCTCGGCCTACCCTTTTCGGAGATTACAGGCGTGATGTTACCTTTACGTCTATGTATTATTGAAGAAAATTAACTGTGAACTTTCTAAATACAACATTGTAACAAGTGATACGTTTTAGTAATGAAGTAAAATGATTAATGAAGACAAGTCATTATTTATGTTTGTTGATTTAGAATGCGAGCAGGATTTGAGCGGTGCCAGCCGACATCTGGCCTTCTGCAGTGGCTCAGCTTATGAATCCTTTTACGAATGTATAATAAATTTAATTTGACACGCTTAGTAAAATCGGTTGCTCTATTTTCGTTGTTGCTTGTATGCATTTATGTTTCTATCATTAAAACATTTAAAAAAATTCTTTTAGGAAACAATGACAACTTTTTTATATAAAGTTTCCCGTTATATCATTTTAATGTTTCTAATATCACATCATGTAGTATTATGTGTCATACTGTACAATCTACTATTATGATTGTATGGTATATGAAGATGAAATATTTTTTTGTTCCTGGCTGACTTTTCTGAATAAATTGGGGAAAAATTAGCTTTTACAAATTTTATCAATTGGGACATGACAATGTGCTGTGACTTTGAACTCATAACGTTACAAAGTGATATGTATCTATATAATTATCATTTTAACGATAAATATGTATTGCTATATACGAGTATGTATGTATATCAAACACGGTCTATCATTACAAAATATCCTGTCACTGGAAACAAAGCAGTTATTACACAAAATGTACCGGTTCCGAACGGTGTGTCCGAATAATAATAGTAATAAAACAATCTATCTGTCGGCTGGAAAAAAAATCATAATCATTAAAGCGAACACCCCTAGAGGAATAAAATGAGTCACGGCGACATAACGCGTGACCCCAAACAGCAAAGGCATAAAGGTGAAAATTGCTTGTGCGTCGTCACGACAAAACCCCTACGCGTCACTCCCTTGCACCAACACATGCACGCGTGTGCGCCGTTCGCATGTGTGCGTTCCGAAACGGCAGCTGCAAAACTTGAATTCAACGGTCTGCGCCTCCCAAACTTTTATTATTAACTATCGTCGCTCTCCAGTTCCGTTTGACTGATTAATTGGAACTCATGTTGTGTGCCCCATTGTTATTTGGTTTTCGCGGCACTTTCTTGTTTCGATTTGAAATTAATGATAAAGCCCTTTTTGTGGAATACTTATGCGAGGTGTATATGAGCATGAAAAACCATTAAAATTATTTTCCGTCCACATCTTATGCATTATTTGTAAGGCATGATAACAATTATTTCGTACTACGTAAACGTTATGTCTATTTCAATATTTATATTATATCTATGTAAATGTAATATATTTGTAATCATTTCTTCACTATAATCATAATAAATTGCAGTCTAACTTTAAATTAAATAGACAACCAAAAACCGACGATCGATAAAAATTTTACTTAAGGCCCAATGTAAAATGGAAATTATTATACTACTGGTAAATTAATCAACCAAAAGCAGTTAGTACATTTATAAATGGATAAACGAAGCCTGACTGCCCTAAAAACTTAGTGATATACAAGAAACTGTTTTTTTTGTATTTATGCTAACGCAATACATAAGGTTGACATTATTTTAAGTTTTCCGTGATCATACTTTGAAGTTTTCGTTAAAACTACATTTTTTGTTTGGACTTGTTAAAAAATTTAGATGGACGCCACAAAGGTTCAACATGAAATTGAATATTATAACACGGTTGAGAACCGCTCCTTCAAAACGATAATATTTAGGGTTCTTTTTTGTTGTAGTCATCTCGGCTGTAACGTATGGGTGCCTTTGCCTGCAGTTGGGCTTTTTTCAAAAGCTTTGACCCCTTAGACACCGTCAGTTATGATTCGACCGTTGACGCGAACGGTTGTTCTCGCGCGCTCGCTTGAATTCTAGTCATTGTATCCAAAAGTATTAGTAAAATATAAGTGTCTTATTTTAGGCAATTTTAAGTTCTAAGTTTAATAAAAAAATTCAGTTGTGCATTCAGTTTAGCAAACACCAAATTTAATGAACGGATTTGGATTACTTTGGTAAGTTCAAAAACTTCTTTTTTTTCATTCCCACCTTTGAAATATTACGGTATTTGGTATTGGTATTTAATATGAGGATTTGGCAAGTTGAAAGCTTGATAGTGGATTTCGACTGGTTATTTGAAGGTCCTTTACCTATAAAACGGTGAGTCAGATAAAATTTTGGATGTTTCATTCCGCTTTTAACGGCGCAGGTAGATAGATACATGAGTATTTTGAAAATTGCGTGTACATTCCAGTGTTGGGCATTCTCATGTTTTGGGTTTTAGCAAACAAACACGAGCGACTATACGTTGAAACTCAATCAATAACTTGCATAATATAAGTGTAATAGTAGTTTAGCATTGACTTAAAAAAGTAGGTATATATTTATTTACAAAGTATTCATTTGAGATATCTCGCATAAGACTGCTTCTGACATCCCAGTCACAAAGTTGTCTGTATTTCGCTGTCACTTCTACAAGGTTGGAGTATAGACTGTTGTTACTAATAATTATGAGTTAATAACCACTATTATCGCAGTGTGCCTTGATCTTAACAAAACGTTCATTTCAAGCCATATTATTCGTACAAAATTACATTGTAATATTCTTGATTTTTTTTCATTTTTATCTTACACTTTAAAATTGTACGTGTTACTAAGTATAATAATTTTACTTAGTTCTTGATATTTATAAATTTGCATACCAAATAAAGTTCTTTGTGTCGTGCTTGCCACGGATACACACAAAGACAAGTACATAAACTCGGGATGAACAAATAAATGCATATATGTAGGTACATATTTACCTTTGAGACTTCCAGATGATACAGAACCAAATGTCCTTCACACGCCAGACCGGCACGATGACCAATGTTGCCAACTGGTTTATCAAACAATAGGTATATACATTTTATAACGATTCAAAAATAATTCAATTTTATATTTTAATTTATAGCGTCACCTTTTTTGGTGTATTGCGCATCAAAACGTTGGCAAAGTCAAAATGGAATGAAATTAAATTACCACGCGTTTAAAAACTATATGGGCTAATAATAACTCTGTTCTGGGTTGCAGATTACTTTTGTGTGCAAATTTATTATGTAAAATCAGTTGAATCAAAATAACAACATGCGTTTTGTTCCTTATTCAATATTTTTTAATCATGCTCAAAAATAAACAGGGGCAACATTTATTCGATTTCGTTGGATACGTTCGTTCATTGCTCACTTGTTCCGCGAACGTTGTTTCCAGGCAGACCTTAGAAGCCTTTTAAAGAAATTGCCTTTCAATTTGAAAAGCTTTTGCCGTGCCGTGCCGTGCCGATCGTTAGGCGACTGCCGCCAGAGATACTTCTCGAAACTTCTTAAATAAAACGAGACAATCATCTCTACGTGTCAACACGGCACTTCCAAGTAACGTGTTTGTTTAAAAAAACTTTCTGATTCTAACAACCGAGCTATCATTGTTGCTGCTTGCTATTATAATATTCCAGAAAATTATTCCTGATTCGTTTTGGAACTAGGAATGTGAAGGTTGTTGTAACATGTAATTTTGTAGTGTATTATTGAAGTCGTAGCTGATGTTAAACAGAACGTACTATTATTATAGTTTCCGATAACAATTAACTAATGAAATTATACGTCTTTAATTCATTATAATCTAACCTGACCGAAACTAATTTCACTTTAAACGTAAAACATCAAAACTTGAACCTTGGAAGTTCACTAATTAAACTTCTATACAATTTTACAATAACAAAACTACCGTCACCGTTTCCGAGTCTTTTTCTCCTACTTTACTTGTTTCTTCATTGTTATTGCTTCTACGCTCCTTGTAATAAAACACTATTCAATAAGGTTTCCCGCTTAAGTTAGCACGCTGAAGGAAACAGTGGCATTAATTGTGTTTTTGCCTCATTACCGGGCCATTTGTCTCGAGAAAAAAGTATTGTTTCACCTCCAACGAGCGATACAAATTGCTTTGACATTTTGTATAATAAGCAGATCAACTTTGTGTCAAAGGGTCCCTGTGTTTTTTCTTTGTTAATGTACCGAACCTTGTTATGATATTTGGAATTTTCTCTTATTAATAGAAGCACCGTGGTTATCCGCCGTCTTGTGGTTGTGGTTAATGTGATTAATTTAACCATAGATATCGCCACCACCAACCCTCTTCACCTTCATGACCAAGTGCAGGTAGGGCACTTCATATGCCCTAGGGAACATTATTGATAGTGTATGTACACGTTTCCGCACTGTATTCTCCTTTATGTCTTCACCAGTTGCGGTCATGACATTGATTAGAATGCATTCATAAAGGGCATCCGATATGTAAACTGATTTACTATTATTTATCTTGTACTGCCTCGTTGGTCGTGTTGGTTGCAAGTGCGACTGACGATCGGGAGGTCCCGGGTTCGATTCCCGGGTCGA
>DWTO01002801.1:0-13425 GCA_018244755.1 Jemadia pseudognetus
TTATTACACCGTTTCAATGCCTATGACGTTAGATGTGATGCAGTTTAATTAATTTGCACACTTTGACCAAAGCCATGATACCGACCTGTCCAGGTCGCCGTCGCCGGCATCCGCCTTGTCGCCGTCTCTGTCCTTGTGCGCGTCGCCGTCCCTGAGCGCGTCGCCGTCCCTGAGCGCGTCGCCGTCCCTGAGCGCGTCGCCGTCCCTGAGCGCGTCGCCGTCCGCGTCGTAGCGCGGCGCGCCGGACGACGACGAGGACGCGTCCGACGGGTTCCTCGACACGTTTATACCTACGCCGATCGCCGCTGACTATTATACCACATTTAGAGCAGACAACAATCTTCTATTTCACCAACATCAATCAATAATCAATATCAATTTTCCAATAGCCATCCATGATCGCTAAACACGTTAATCCTGTGTGTACACATTATTTTCTAGAATACGTCAGTGGCTAGCCGCTAGACGGCACTACTAAATACGGTACCAAAAACTGGCTTTACTACAAAGATGGCACCACATTGCCAACTTCTTTGATCTTCCAAACATGTATGATCATTTATTAAATAAAATATATTAATTACTAAATTATTGTAGTTGCGTTAAACTTGAACATAGACATAGCTCACGGTAGAGTTTCAAACATCAGTTCACTTGCAATATTAATATAAAAAGCTAGTCACCGGAGTCATCAGTGGACCTGGTGTGCTGGTGCGAGGGCGTCAGGCTGGCCTTGACCTCGGACAGCTTGGCCAGCGGCGCCTCTTGGATGTGTTTCACCCAACTGCAGGGAGGCACGACGTGCTCGTTATCTCATTACTTATACATACAAAGTATTACATATATTATTAACATATACATATCATATGAATGTGCTGCCAAGTTCCGAGAGAACTGCGTCCGACGGTGACTACAAATGTAGAAGTTATTGATGATGACAATAATGATGTTACTCGTCTAACGGTGACGGCCGCTTAACAATCAACGGTTAACAATAAAATTGTCTAACGAAAATAGCATCAAAATGGTTACAGCATTTTATGGGTGACACACTTGTAATTGATATCAAATAGCAGTAGTAATGAAACTTCTCAGGAACAACTCATAAAGGCGTCAGATCGCGAGCTCGGCCGAGGCGGCTACTCACGTGGCGTACTCGGCCGCCGTGTTGGCGGACAGCTCGTGCATCTGCACGCCGTTGATGTTCATCAGGAAGAACGTGTTCTTGACGGCGGCGTTCGGCCGGAACAGCACCTTGTCCCTGCGCGCGTACGGCTCATTATGCAACAACCCGCCGCTCGTGGGCGAGGATACTCGCGTGCACGCTCGGCCTTGTTACACCTTTATCAGTAGCACTCTCCGCCCGCCCACAGCCACATTTGACACAACAGTCAGAAAATGCCAATTAATTAAAATATCATATAAAACATAACATCACGCCCGTAATCCTCGAAGAGGTAGGTAGAGGAATGTAGAACATTCCTTATGATATCACTTTTGACTATCTTGTAAGTCACATAGTTGTATCATCAAAAAGACAGGGCAATTTTTTGTGCCCATGTCTTTACAGCCAAATGCAGCCAACGAACGAAGAACCTCAAACAAAGTATATTATACTAGAGATGTACACTGTGTTTCGGAGCTGCGTTTCACTGGGCCGCTTTAATCCCACGTGCCGCTCCGGCGGGCTGGTCGGAATCGAAATTGAATCAAAGACTTACTAGTTATAAAACGAGCACACGTACCACTTGATGAGCGGTGACAGCTGGCCGGGCTGGCCGGGACCCATGGGCCGCAGCACGAACTTGTCGCCCTCGCGCTGCAGCAGCACCAGCGCCTCCTCCAGCATCAGCGCCTGCAACCCGCCCGCGCGGCGCGCTCAAGTATCTGCTGTCGGCACTGCTTCCAAGCTTGTCTCTCTGTGCCGGCGGTGCACAACATAACAACAACTGACACACGAACTATAGAGTACGGGCGGCATTAAGAGCCACTGAAAACGCTGTGTTTCAAAGCGTGTACTCTCATCACAAACGTTATAACAGAAGTGGCGTAAGTGTAGTCGCGGCAAGGCGCGCGGCACGCACCAGCACCGCCATCTTCTTGTTGCCGTCGCTGCGCAGCGCCAGCTCGCCCTCGAGGCGCAGCGCGTGCTGCGGCAGCTCCAGGCGCCGCAGCTCGTCCCACTCGGCGCCGCTCGGCGCGCGCACCTCCAGTTTGCCCTGGATCGTGCGCAGCCTGCGCGCGCGCACCGTTACACACACCGTTACACACAGACAGACACCGAGCTGACATGTTTGTTTATGTTCTTGTGTTATTTTCTAATACTGTTTCATGACCGTTATATAGCATTTGACTGGTCCACTAGACCGATGGTGAGCGAACGTCACTCTCGAGGCGGGGATTGGGGATTGATCTTCCACTGAAGAAAAATATTTATTAGATAAGCACGAATTTTGTTTCCGTGTTTGGGTGTGTAATTATATAAAATGTATGTATATTTAGAAATATGTGTCGGTAGGTGTCGATGCGGCTACCATAGTGTAGGTCGCGCCGAGGGTGACATCGAAGGACTACATATGACTTGTCCCATAACATCACTCAAGTGTTACATTTCCCGGAATTTCTGTGACAACAGACCAGAATGCGTTTTTAGCGCGGGACGGCGCGCTCCTCGCTTCTCCGAATAATAAATCAAACTTTGTATGTAAATGTTTTACACTGTGTCGAGATCGTGTATGTGTGCGCACCGGTGCTCGTTCTCGGCGCCGCGGATGGCGGTGTCCACGCGGTGCAGCACGTCCTTGGCCGTGCGCAGCGCGCGCCGCAGCCGCGCCGCCTCCTCGGCGCCGTCGCGCTCCTCCGCGCCGCCCTCCGCGCCCTCCTCCACCACCGTCTTCTCGATACCCTCCAGCAGCAGTTGGTACTTGGTGAGCCTGCCGGCCGGCAAACACGGGTCAGTTGGCGCGGCCGCGCCGGGGCCGCGCGGGCCGCGGGCGCGTACGTACCGCTGCCACACGCAGGCCAGCAGGTCGCGCAGCTGCAGCCGGCCGCACAGCGGGAGCTGCTCGCGGCCCGCCAGGAACTGGTGCAGCTCCTTGTTCTTGCGGCGGCGCTCACGCAGCGCCTCCAGCGCCATGCGCTGCCCGCGGCAGAAGCGCGCCAGGCACGCCGCGTAGCCCGCCTCGCCCAGCTGCAACACACCGTCTGCCTGTCTTAATGCATACTAGTACATACTTGTATAGAACCCCTGAAAAAATTTTATTGAACTCCCACGCTCGGCATGTGCGTTCGGCTGGTCGCGGCCCCCGGTGCGAGTGGCCGCGCCTACGCAAGCCGCGCTGTACCGCGATTGCATATTCATGCCGCTTTATATCTTGTACTAGCAGTTACTACTCGAAACTTTACTCGCGTTGCAGCGATAACGGAAAATTTTCCTGCCGTTAAATTTACTATATTTTATTAATAATATTACGAAACATTAGTTGTAAAATAAACATAATGTATAGACGCAATAAAAACGAACGTTCCTTCTAAGAACTGCAATTCGAATAACAACTATATTCACCAATTGCAAACAGCGAAAATTGCATGAAAATTGTTGCAGTAATTGTTGAGAGACAGCAATTTAAAAAAATGAAATTATATGCGGAACTCACGGTGTTCAACATCGCATCAGCTATGGGCCCGATCTGGACGATGTGGTTGGTCGCCTCGGCCCGCACGCTCCTCAGCTCCGTGTACAGCCTGGTGTGCCGCTCCCTCACGCCGGGCAGGTTGGGGAACAGCGCGCGCAGCTCGTCGGCCGGCAGCAGCGCCGGCTGGCTCTCCAGCGGGTGCAGGAACACGCTGCCGAGGACCTTGAGCCAGCGGACGTGAGATCCTTCCGAGACTATTAACTCTGAAATAGCAATAACCACAAAAGGGTCAATCGTATGCAATTTTTATTTAGAAAAGTTTCGAAAACAGAGACACTTGATGACTCATCAAAATTTGAATAAACCTGTTTTATGAGAAGATGAGGTCCGTAAGTAGAGAAGTATTTTGGCAATCGTTATCCTCTACGTACTCCGTAAGCAGCTGTTATGACGATATAGCCGCTCCCGGCACACTCACCGTGTATGACCTCCTGCCGTTTCCGTATCCTGGCGGACAGCAGCAGCGAGTCCAGCACGTGCGGCGGCAGGCTGTCGGCCCACTGCGCCGCCAGAGGCTCCTCCTCCTCCGACCAGTCTGATTGGGACGCTGGAGGATACAAGCGATTCACGTTAACGGCTTTTTTAGGAAAAGGAAGAGAATTAGGAGTTTTTATATTTATATTATAGAGAATTGTGCAGATTTCGGTAAGAGCTTACGCTAGGTCAAACCAAGTCTGGTATAGATATAATTCTTACTGGCTGCTTAGTCCAGCTTTAAGGGTGATTATATACATATGTTTGAGATGAGAATACGTCTTCTAAAACATCTCAGAAACTGTATCACGATGATGTAACGTTCGTTGTTCATGACTAATGTGTTGGTTGCACAGAGACCGCGTGTTCGTACCTTGCTGGTCGGCGGCGACGGTGTTACTCTCGTTGCTCCTGGAGGACAGGCTGGAGCTGCTGGAGCTGCCGGACGGAGCGGTCGCCGCACCCGGCTCCAGGTCACTGTGGACGTGTTGATAATGGAACACGTTGTAAACAGACCAGAAGACACTAGAATATGAGAACAGCCATTATTGTCCAGGCACGGGTGGAGGGGGCGTATGGCATGGAGAGACGCACTAACAAGTGAACATACACACCAACTGACACTCGCCTAATTCAATATTATGTTTCACAATATATTTACGCGGAGTAAGGGTGATACAACTGAACGCGTATTCGTCACGAGGATAGCAGGAATGTTCTCGAACAATGGTAGAG
Source organism: Jemadia pseudognetus (assembly GCA_018244755.1). Taxonomy (NCBI): domain Eukaryota; kingdom Metazoa; phylum Arthropoda; class Insecta; order Lepidoptera; family Hesperiidae; genus Jemadia; species Jemadia pseudognetus. Next base: position 4,905 of record DWTO01002801.1, read on the forward strand.
TAATTAAAAATGAGTTATTGTACACGGACTATTAAAATAATGCATGAAATATGCACGCTTATGACATTAGTCATTGTCGCGTTTAACGGTAGTATTATCTCTACATAGAGTTAGAGAAGACAATACAATTGAAATAAAGTTAATGTGATAGCCAAGTGGTTTGAAATTCGACCTCTCAATCCGGGAACCATAAATTCAGTTCTTCAGAAAGCTTCATTCAGCCGGGAGTCAGTTCTTCATAAAGTTCTTATGGATATTTAAAGTTTATTCTCAGTTATTGTGCAGCATAAATGTGATCTGGAAGCCGTGCTCCAAACGGGAGCACTTACGAGAAAGCGGTTAATGAAAGATATCCAATATAAGTTGGTGATTAACACAAGTATATCATATTAACATTACGTCATCACTCCCAGGGACACGCGTAGCTAACAAAACAAGTCGGGATCATCTTGATAGAAATTCATACAGCTACCTACACAAACTTACCGAGAAGCTCACAATATCAAACCCACGTTCATATAGAATGCATAACGGAATATAATTATTTGTAATGACGTCACTAATCGCGGGCTGAATGTTCGGTACCAACAATTGCAGTTCGATTTTTATCTATTGCAAAAGTGCATTAGCATCGCGTCCAGAAGTGGGACACAAACACTGTTCAATGGCCGCATTTTAGTAGCAAAAGTATTAGTAACTTTTTTGTAAAAATTGATACTAATAAACAGGCAGATACAGTAACAGACAATGAATGACATTCGTATCACTACATAAATGAACAAAGCGTTCGCGAACCTGGAGAAGAGCGCTTTCTTGAGGATATTCGATAACCCGACTCCAACGTTATCGTAAAATCGATTCAATAATCCTAACAACTGTTACACGACAATGTTGTGCGAAGGTGGGTGGGACCACTCTAATGATTCCATGAAAAACACAATGCATATTAAATTGTCGGTCTGTTCGTATCAATTACTCATATTAATCCCAGTGGAGTGGTAGTACGCGGCTGAAACTAATCGGTTCCTGGTAAATTTTCACGGTCACGGTGGATTCCACTTGCCTAATGGATGAATGCCAAGTCAGGTAAAGGGAACCATACCAGATGTTGTTATTTCTGAATCTATTTGCATTGAATCGTAATCAGTATCGCACGAAACATCAGAGTAGTAATAGAATACGATATTTTATGCGTTGCGGTGAAGAGTCAGACACGACCCGAGAAAACATGTATCGAATTTTTGAAGATTTTTAAACAAGAAGTAAACAATTAAATGCGAATAGTAAAATTAAACGAAAAAAAACCTGATCAAATATGAGCCTATATTGTAGGAAATATAATATTAAAAATGCAAAAGCTAGGATTTTTTATATAAAGTCTAAATTAGTTTTACATTCATTAGTCTAAACTAAAAAGCCAATTCGTTTATATAATGAAAAGGACTCTGATCTAAAAGACACACCTGTGACAAAATTCAAATGAAAAGTTAGCGAAACGCCCGCAGCTGTATCGAACGAGGACAGAAGCGAAGACGTGCGAATTTCACAAGAAACGTCCCTGATGTGAACAGTAGCATTGAACGAATCGATAAATAAGACGTCCGGCCGTGATGGCACTGTGCCGGCGAAACTATCGTATCGCCGGCATCGCCCGCCGCCGCGCTGTTACCCGCGTTATCGACGGCTGGCCGGTGTAACGCAACGGGCAATTATGATAATACTTTATGTATTGTATTATCTGTGAGGGTTTTTTCTGTTTCCGACGCGTCTGAATGGGTTGGAAACGAATAGATACGTACGTAACCGAGTGACAGCGCCCAGATATAACCGGGAGAGTTTTAATAACATTAGAAAAATATCCGAACGCAACGATAATGGCATGAAAGATCCTGGAGCAATTCAAGTGGACCTTACAGAGATAAAGCATTGGTAATTTTTGGTTTGTATCAGACACAGAGCACAAGAGACAGCAAATTTTAAGCAAATAAAACTCATGACCTTGACAGTTATGGCCTTAATTGCTCTTCTGAGTTACAACTTGTGTTCAGCACTGTAATGATAAATGATTCGATATGATATGATGATGATGATTATAATTGAGTTATATAACAAGTCCAAAGCAACGTAACGTCAAATTCAAACTGCAGCTGTTTATACATTTAGAAGCGTCTGATAAAAAAGGAAGGAAAGATGAAAGAATCGTCGAAACTGAATCGTTAAAAGTTCCGCAATAACGAGCGCTTAACATTCGATGAATTGAAAACAAACGCTTGCAGGAATTATACAGTCCCGCGACTGATCTGTCAGACTTGAATCTGGTCTCAGGCGAAAGACGATCATAAAACCTATTTTAGAAAGATTGGCGTTTGGCAGGTTTCTTGAATTATTTTTACTACTTCGTTAATCAAATCTTTTATTTCAATGCCAGCTTACATTACGCTGATATACGCACGTAATTTAGTATTATTATTTATTGACGCCAGGTCCTTCCCGGGGCAGGCCTCCCTCACAGACCTACGGCGCTTATTACTGCTTATTCATCTATCTCTTAACAAATGTTACGCGCGTCAAAATTATATTCATTAGAATTACACATCTTTCGTCGACCTGACGAGCACTTCACCGTACATGTGTGGTAGTTTAGTAACTCACACACACAGAGAGATATCGCGGGCGCATCATCATCCCGCACATTTTAATTTAGGAGAGATGTCATCGCACCACCGTCGCACATGTTCTGTGCGCGTGGCGCGTGACTGATCGATTTTATTCTTCATCTCGAACAAAGCGACACAGGAACGGATAAAAATTAAAAAATAGTATTTTAAAAAAACAAGCCAAATAAGTTTATTCCAAATATTAAACTGTGTGGATCTCCCCTGAACCGTGTAGCTGAGTTCAAGTACCTCGGCCACATAGTTAATGAACGCCTCGATGACGATTGCGATATTGAACGGGAACGTAGGGCGATGTCGGTCCGGGGCAATATGTTGGCTCGCAGATTTGCACGTTGTACAGATCAGGTCAAATTAACCCTCTTCAGGGCTTACTGTCAAACCTTTTACACGTGCGGTTTGTGAACCAACTATACGCGGCGGGCGTCAGAGCCTTGCGGGTTCAGTACAACAATGTGTTGAGGGCGGTGCTAAGAAGACCTCGCTTTTGCAGTGCATCAACAATGTTTGCAGTCGCTCATGTTGATGACTTTCACGCAATCATACGCAAACGCGTGGCGTCGCAGATGCGAAGACTGGCGACCAGCACCAACACCCTCCTCAGCACATTGGCGCGCAAGCTGGACAGCCCTCTCTGGAGGGCCTGGAATGATATACACACTGGAGCCAACCGGCGATAGCACTTCCCTATTGCTATTGTGTGGTTGGTTCTCTACTGTAGTATAATTGTAATTTTCTTTTTCTGTTTGTTTATTATCTTAATGTGTGTGTCTCGTATTACTAACATAGGATAGATTTAATTACTAATACAAAATATGGACTATAGGGTTGTACCTGGTCTGAAATAAAGATTATTATTATATAAAAAATGTTCGGAAACACTGCACTAGTGTGTGTATTTTTTCTTTTCTCGAACAATAGCCAGTGCTTTACGCGCATCGCAACACATCAATTAATTAAATAAAGCAACCACTGTCGAATCCTGTTACTTGTGTATATCTTATTTTTACTTGATTATATCATAAAATCATTACCCACTAATTTACGTCACTATGATTTTAAGGTTAATATTTTATTAATTTTGCTGTTAACTGAATTTCTGTTTAGATCTACCAACACGGCAATTAGAGCTGCAAATAATTAGAGTTGCAAATTGTATATCACGATGTATACAGGCGCTCATAATAAAATGACAAGGATGTGATCTATACGGATACAAATATACGAGTATAAGACGTCGGTGGCTACGGATTGCGACTGTTACTTCGGATAGGTTTTATTTTCCGACAGATCTTCCAATCACAGCACGCTACCGGTGCTACTGTAACTATGTACAAACGTCTAATACTCACATAACAGTCACTTCTATAAGTTTCATAGTAGATCTAGAAAAAGAGCTCATAAAACGCTCAGGAGGAATGGTTATAGGTGAATTTGGTGAATTGAGGCAGTGGTGTACAGTACAGGGGAGGGGGACGGGTGGTCGGTAATGGTAAATTTCGAGGTATATCGGAGGTTCGTAGAATATACCTGTCAATTCTTACGAAAGCGGGTAATCGCACGTAAATTCCGATCCGTCGATAATGCCGGCTTGATATTATGCAAAAGGCCCCTCAGAGAAGACGCAGGCTCCCGGAATCGGGAAAATATTGCGGCAGAGAAAAATATGTACTCGTGTACTGAATATAAGAATGTAAATCTCGTGTCGCGACCGAGCTACAGAGCAAGAGACGTTATGCTGATTGTCAAAATATTCATAGTCAAAGGTCCATTTCATGTTTGCAATAATACGATTTGTTGTAATATGGAAGTGAGGTCAATTTTAATCGACCTGAATAATATACATATATCGCTCGTCTATACTCGCACCTTGGCTCGGGCGAAAGCGTAATCATCCCCAAACAATAACTCCACAATAATTACATACTATTAGGGGTTGATTTGGAAAAGTATTCAAAGTAGCGTGAAAAAGCAGTTTTCACGTGAAACCAGACAGAGGGATCTATTTAGTTATTTCTAATATGAATATATCGTAGGTATCGTTTATAGCAGAGGTTTTCAATTTTATTCGGTCTCGGAACCCTAATGGATAATTTTTTTTAGCAGAACTCTATTTTGATAACTAAAGAAATTATGTTTTTGAATGAATGTATTTGAATGAATGTAAACGTTTAAAAGAAGATACAAATAAATGAAAAAATTTGTTAAAACAATTATCATAGAAAGGAGTACAATTAAGTGGAACTGTTTTAATGTGCAGAATTAAATTTTTTCACAAAATTTCTTATAATAACACTAAAATTAGGCTTCATGTCTGATAATTGGATGATAAGTGCTCAGTGCGTCGCAGCGCCCGCGCTTTTGACCGGGTTATAGCGAAGCATGTAGTAACTATAAATTTAGTTATGATTTTTCTACGAATATTTTATTTAACTTTCGGACTGAACGCGGAACCCCTGTGACCCTTCTGCGGAACCCAGGGGTTTGGGAAACGATGGTATATAGTATCGTCAAGAAACTTCTCAGTTCTCTGAAAATATGTGCACTCACACGCGGAGGCGCGGGAACTGACGACGCAAGATTCAAATTCAATGGATACCGTGGTCTTAATACATACGTCTACCTGCACCGGCAATTGTTAGTTATTAAAGGATTAACAAGCAACGTTAGCCGCAGTGAAAAAGGCACAATTTACAATGAAAATAAACTAAAAAGATAAAAATAAGATTTAATTGCATTAAACCTATTAATTTCCCAATTACTTTATTACCATCAACTTATAACGTCATAATACAATTTATATCATATAAAAGCTTGTCGCGAGATATACTTGTGTAGATCAACTAGTAAGTTAAGTAACTTGATCTAATTGATTTTAATTTTAAAAAAAGATAAGTTCAAATGAGTGCTTAAATTTCGCGACAAGCTTTTATAAATTAAATGTATAATGACGTTATAAGTTGATGGTAATAAAATAATTGGAAAATGAATAGGTTTAATGTAAATAATTTAAATGTTATTTTTATCTTTATAGAGCGTAAATAAAAGCTTGTTTTAAAAGTTTTTTTTTATTAATTTATTTTATATTTTTTAGTTTTCGCTAGAGCTGGAGCTATATTCTTTAGAAGGGTAAGGGTTACTATACAACAGGGTTCGCCCAGATGCCCTGAGGCGGTACGTTCGCAACATTATTTTGTAAACTGATGCCACTCAGTCCTCAGCACGGTCTCGCCTTGACTTGGGTAGTAATTTGGTAATGTATGCGCCACCTGTTTCAGCTTAAAGCTTAATCGTGCCTGACGAAACACCATTCCGGGTTTGATTTTGGAGGTTTCCGTCTCCTAGACATCTGTCTATCTGCAAACCCATGCTATTAACGGCCATCTCACAAAATTATACATGTCATACTATGCCTCTTAAGCCTGTCAGCACTGCTGACCGTTGAAGACTTCTCTGGTTTTAAGCCAAGCCTGAAGGTGGCAGCCATTTCATGGTGGACCCTCTAACTGTCATCATACCCCAAAGGGTGTGCAAAATTTCATGTCTCTACTGTTAACCGTTGAGGAGTTCCCTTGTCTGGAGCCAATCTTGGCAGCAGCATCACGTCATGCTTCGGTGTGCAAAATTTCATGTACCTACTGTAAGGGTGTTCTTGAATGAAACCAAGTGTTTCGAGTACACTTATATTCCACTGCGGACAATGACTCCTTTACATTTAATTTACATTTACATAAAACAATATACTAAAATGGCACAATAAATCAAGGTGAATATAACCGAACACTTTCGCCGCCATCGTCCGATTCACACGACCTACCGAGCGTCTCCCCCAGCTACCCTCCTACCATCTTACGAAATAATCCCCTTTTTTCATTCTACCCTCAAAATATCAAACATTTGACGTACGACCTACAAAGTTAATCCCAGACAACTTATTAATAAAAAACTAATCGAAAATTAAGAGAACCTTACACTACTGTGAACCGTTGAGGAGTTCCCTCATCTGGAGCTAATCCTTGTAGCAGCACTACATTGTGCTTAACATAAACATGCATTGTCATCGGGAGTGGACTAGTATGTAAGATTTCAGCTCAATCGGACACCGGGAAGTGGGTCTAATGTAACTTGCAAGTGTCCACCCTGACATACAAACAAAACAAATAAACATACAAGTCAAGTTAAATAAAAGCTTTTAATAAAGAAGGTTTTTTACCATCAAATTAAAAATGCATTAAATTTTTTACCATTCAGTAAAACGTAAAAAATGCAACTGCATTAAATAAAATTAGGCTTTTCGACTTTGAATAAAAAAAGGAAAATTTTCAGATCCATCGTTCGGTGCACGAAATGGCGGCTGCGCGGCAGCTGCCGGCTGTTGTCACCACGACTTACCATCATGATTGTCGTACTCCATCTGTGTCCTCGGTCATAATGATATTTAGCTTAATTTAATTGCAAGTTTCGACGATTACCTTCAAAGTAATTAACAAGATTTGTGTTGTATTATACGATGACATAAATTTATTTATAATTTAGTGACATCAGTGACTTATTATCCGTTTACTTCAGTATTTATACATTATCGATGCTAAGTACACGGGAGGTAATTAAAATGTAAAGTATTACACATCATGTAAACCTATTTTTTTTCTTACTGATAAACAAGTTGAATTGAATCGTCTTTAATACGATTAGATTAGTAACACGATCTATTGCGAGAAAATGAATCCATGAATTGTTATTTGTGTTCTGTCTTGTTTATGCGATGAGAGTAGCACTCGGGCAGGCTGCAGTCACCTCCGTGTTACTGCTGCCAGACGTGGCGACTTCAACCTTCCCTGAACAGGACAGGAGAAATAGAACTAGACGTGGCTGATAATATGCTTTGTTGACAAAGCGGTCTTAGGTTAATTGTTAACTAATAACAGAAATAAATTAATGGTGTTGTTAGTAACCACAGGCCATTTTCCCATTTAACATACATATGTGTTGGTAGCTGTTTGATTTATAACTGGTTACAGACACGTCACTGTCGCCTGGGATTGACGTGGACCCGCAGCCACAGCTTAACAGCGAAACATAACTTATATCAACAAATGCTTCACGGACCACGGTAAAGACAGTTGCAGGGCCTTTAGTATCCTTTGCCGTATATGTACACGTGTCTTCACCACCTGGCGTTAAGAAAAAGGTTCATCATCATCAGCTTATTGCAGTCCACTGTTGGACGTAGGCCTAGCGTGAGGGGTTGTGCCCACAGCCTCTCGCTTGGTCTACGCTGCTGCCCATATGTAGCCAGGGCACGTAGCTGTGCGCAGGCAGTCCGCAACGGACTGCCAGGTTATGCCGCTTCTTACGACACCCTGTATCCCGGCACGGGGTCGGGGAATGTTTTCTTACTCCGTCCCGACACGGAGCGCTGTTAAGGTTCATACTGCATCATATAGGAATAAAGGTGTAGCAAGAAGCTAGTATGAAATATTTCAAAAATAAAACGGTGTATTAATGTAGGAATATTTCGTAAATTAAATACGAAAGGTACTTAAGCGTTTCTACTTTACGTGGCTGGATATTTTCATTTGGATTTCACGTTACCTAAATGTGCGCTAAGTCTCGCTCGCACATCGACCCGATTAAGAGATTACGAACGGTATTGACCGTATCTAGTATTGTTGATTGTATGTATGATAGTTAATTTGTTAGAATCTTAAAGTATGCTCGTATTAGTGTTTCCTTGGCTGACACCGACTACAAAAAAAACAGATATTGTACAATAAGGAGAAAAAGGACAGTTAACAGCGCCATCTAGTACGACGGCGGCGTAACAGTGCTTTTATCTTTGAAAT
>DWTO01002802.1:0-13425 GCA_018244755.1 Jemadia pseudognetus
CAAGGAATTTCAGAATAGAGGATCCCGATAATACCGAACACAAGACCTCTCGATCAGCAGTCACGATTGAACCACTCCACCAATGACTAACTTTTATTTAACGAGTTCAAATAAACAAAAAACACACGAGAACTCAAATAAATATAATTAATTTCCTTGCGAAATGTGTCTCAGGATATAAATATGTAGTTTTTGTCTTGACAAGCCCCGTTCGTTGGCTGCAGTGAGGAGACGGAGCGCACCGCAGCGCCCTCTAACGGCCAAAATTCAATTATCCCCCGTTGGGACTTCACCGTGCACGCTATAAAATAAATGTAGCTCTAGAACCTTTTCGTGCCTTAAAACAGTAATTTTGCTCGTCATCTCACTTAGGTCAAAACGAATTATTCTAGGTTTAATCAATTTTCATTGGCGAGTTACTTACTCCTCTCATGTACAACAATATTTGGCGGAGAATTTCTTCCTAAAGTAAATGTTTGCCGGTTGTCAGAACAGCCCTTCCATACTGGCGTAACGTGATAAGATTCCAGTTAAACACTGTATTACTTAACATATAAATAAAAATTCAGTGATTAGCGAATTAGGGTACAGCAAAAATTTACGCTTAATTTTTTCTTATAACTATACTATAATATAAAAATTGTACAGGGTTTATGATAGTAGACTCGCCACCTATTCCATAATGGGACATAAGCGTAACTGGTGAACCGTGGGAGTAGTGTACTACATTTCTCTGTCTATGTTTACGGGAATTACAGATGTACTTACTATTAGATTATAATATAAAAATATTATTAAGCTCTGTTATTTTAATAATAACAATTGTGCGTTAAATATATCAGGTAATGCTTTTAACATATAAACTATGACATTCGTTGCAAATATTTTATTGTATCCTGGAAATAAATAAAATAAAAATAATGCCATATTATTAACCTAAGTAAACTGAACATAATTTTGAATATAATCATAATATTTACGTTAATTGACCGTAAATTTTTAACTTCTTACATTATTTTAGGACAACTTAAACAGCACCATCTGTTAAGATATAGCGGAACTTCTTTCCCCGGGATCTTGACCGCTCTGACTCCTACAAAGAGATTCGCTGTACAATATGGTTTCAATCAGATTGCTACCATTTAAGATAATTCGCTCATTGTTAGATAGATGGCGCTGTTTAATTTCTGATTATGTAATAATAAAAGATATTTATTAGTTTACTATAAAATAGGTTGTTATGCAATAGAAAATTAATCATTTACTGAAATAAATTCGTCTTCATAATTTCTAGCATGGGAAAATTTTAACATCAAGCAACAAGTTTATGTAATTACAATCCAAGAATAGTCATTTTTAAAGTATACCTATCGAACTTCCAATGTTTAGCTGAATTCTTATTTGCAGTACGTCTCTTATACCCTTTCGTCGTTATGATACAAAAGACGCGTCTTTGCATTATACTCCACTTGGTTCCAGTGCGAACATACGAATTTATGGTTGAGGCGCGCCTGTTAGATATTTATAAATCGGCGGACCTTTGGGATATTTAAAAATTGGAGGCTACCGACGACGTTTAGCAATTCCGACCTAAAGTTGAGGTCCGGGACCGCTACCTAATGGTCCTGCTGAAAAAGGAAACGGTCATTGCGGTCACTCATTCAACTATCGATCGCATCTGGCGTTATTTAACACGTCCCCTGCAACTTGCAATTGGGTCAGACTAATATTAGCAAAATTAGTTTCAACTGATTAAATACTAAAATTTTTTTACAGCCACCGATAGAATTAGGTATCATTTATACATATATTTACTAACTTGGTGCAACAAACTATATCGCAGTGATGGCCACGAGTCTCCCCACAATTGAAAGAATTCTGGAGCATACTTTGTAGCTGTTGAGAATATTACCACTATAGATATCAGACACATAATTTTTTTACATATACATACATTAACGTAGACTGCCTCGTTAGTATGGCTACAAGCACAACTACAGATCGAGATGTCCCGGGTTCGATCTCCGGATGGGTACTAATATTGGCTTTTTCTAACTTAGAATACCAGTAGTAGCTTGGCATATGCGTTTCTGCTTCATTCCTTTTCCATGGTGAGACGTAGACCATAAAAGGTGCGCCGTGGGTGTGCACTGCACATCTCTGGATACTCCTATTGGGGAATACAGGCGTGAAGATAAAACATCTATGTATAGAACTTCATCGATAACTTCGGCAGCATATAAATTAGGACGGTTTTATTCCTCTTTATATCACCGCTGTAGTAGATCGAAATAAAGCTCCTTGTATCTCCTCGAACAGGGATTCCCTCTCAGCACTCCCGTTCGTTCCAACGACTGGTTTTGTACAATGCCGCACCAAAATTGCTTCACAACACCCTTTACTTCTCTCAGTAACGTTATTTACAAGTAAATCACCTCGAAACATTTTGAAAGTGAAATCAAATCATATTGTTAACAACAGCTGATAATGTTTTAACGGCTCTCACCGGGCTCTTTATCGTGCCACCGTTTGACGTGGGCTTCATCTCAAGATGAGAAGGGTTAAGGTCACACTTCAACGTCTGAACCAACTCAATTATATGTTACAGAAGAATTTAGTTTTGAAAATAGCTTTAAGTATTTTTTTCACGACCGCCTAAGTATAATTTTAATTCCCTTTTTAAAAAACACAGTAACTTACAACTATGCAATACAAAAATATAACTCATCGTTACACGCACATTATATGACTACATAAAAATTACTACTGTATAAAAAACTATATAAAAAACATATAAGAAACATAATTTTATAAGCATAATAGGGAACGTAGCTGAGATCAACTATAAAAGATAGAGAAAATTAATGTATCACTGAATTCTGTCGCTCGAAGCGGGTCAAAGTCGAAGAGTTAATATCTTTGGACCATGTACATATTAAATAATGATTTTACTTTGAGATTGCATTTACTTAACAAATAATGTATCAATATAATTTTTCTATATTTAGTACAAGTGACACTACTATTCTTCACGAAGAAGTTTAACTTAATTATTTTTAATAACATATTAGGAGTAAATGTGATCTGTACTAGTAGTGATAAGAAGATCTTCACAAATAATGATGTCACTAAGTTGCGCTTGCGTTATCGTAGGACCAAGACGTGTCTGTCCATGCACTTGATACTAAATAATATTGATAGTTGATTTCCTACTTACCAAGTTAATAAGAGACTGTATTACTCGTAAATTGGTATAGGTAATACAGCTGGCTTAGAAACACCTGCTTGCCTCATTGTTAAAATATAACGTGACGCTCTGCCTATATTTTTATAGAAATATTCGAAAATATTACTTTTAACACCAGTATATGTTATGTATATATTACGTTATGTACATGTATGTTATGTATATTATGTATAATATGTATATTATGTACATTATGTATATTATGTATATTATGTTACTATATGTTATGTATGTTATTCATTTCTGGCATAAATCGTTGAACTACTCGTATTAGCACTTTAAAAAAAATTAATTGATAGTAAGTCCTTACAACAAAGTTTGCAATCCCAAAGTCTGTCTTACTATCAGTAACCGAGTTTCCCAATAATATTTCAGAAATCAACTAAATTGTAGCATTTGAAAAGAAAAATTATTTTATCAGCGTATTGTGAAATTCCTTCCTCATTGTGAATTGAATTGAATAGAATTAGCAATTGGAACGAAATTGAATTCACTGAAAGCGAAGTAATGTTATTGATATTGATTTTAAGAAGTGTTTTATCTTTTAAAACAATGATTTTACGGGTTTATTAAAAAACTTCACATTCGACGTTCAAACCAAATGTATTACGTGACATTCTAGATGATTCTGTAAAATGCCGCTTTTTACTTCGTAGCTCATACTTAGCTCCATCGTAGCCCCAACGTAGCACGTTCGTAGCAAGTACCCAGCGAGTGATGTACGTACATTATTGTAGCGAGCTAAGCCGGATTACTACGACTTATACTGTTATTAGTGTAAGCGTCTGGTAGTTTTGTTGCGTTAATTTATCGTGTTAATTAATCGGGTGAAGGAAACTTTGACTTACTTGTTCGTATATATATTGTAGTATTAAAATATATTACTCGAATAACTAGTCAAGGGTCATTACAAAAATTTAATTACGAGTACATTATTACTTAAATCGTATGTCACATGTATTACTAAGATCATTAGTTTCACAACTATGTGTAAGGTAAGACTTTAAATTTTGGTATAGTACATAAATCCAAAATGTTACTATTGTAAAGGTGAAACTTATATATTTGATATAATTAACTTTATTACCTTACTAGTTGTAAGCGCCGTTGTTGTTTGAAAAGTCCTAGGTTCGAGTTCCGGGTCATATGCTGTTGGATTTTATAACTCAAAATTCCTAACTTCCTAGTATACATTTCTAGTAGTGGCTCGGAGTCTGGATTTGTATTTAGTGAATGGCAATAAAATTATCACCCACTCCGTGGTGGTACGAAAACATAACTGGCGAAACGTGGATATGCACCACATTCCTCTGCCTACCTCTTCGGTGATTATAAATGTGATGTCACGTATGAAAGTTGAAGGTAAAACGAGATCTATAGACATACAAAGCACCATTTGACAGAAGCACGTCTGTGTTCGAAGGCGCCCTCGTCACTACCCTCGTCAACATGTCCGCCACATGTCTGCAGTGTGTACTTTTTAGTTCTTGTTGTCATGCCATCCCTATTTTAGGATTACGTTAGATACTCATAATATAACAGTGAGTTATATCAATAGTAGAAATCTATACCCATTGGTAGTAATTCAGAAAGATATTAAATATAGTTTCATTAGAAAATTTAAAAAAATCGTATTGCTTCTAACAGTACCTTTTGGTTAATTTAAGTACGTACGTAGGTACCTATTTTAAATGTCTATTTTATACAATGATAATAAAGTTAGCATTGAATTTTTGAATTTGGAGATGATAAATGATAAAGACTTATAAATTTTTGCGTTTTGATACTTAAATAATTGCGTGCAACGGAACGTAACCGACAAATGAACGTATATTGCAGATGCTTTGGCATAAAATTCTCTACCTAAAGCTCGATGTGCTTTTGCGCTTGTTGGAAAATTTTTATCTGAATAGACAAGAATTTTTGATCTTTTCCGTTCGGACTCAGGTGGCAGGCGCTGAACTCAGCCAAGTGATAACATTCGATAGCCCCGACCTGAATAGGGTCAAATTACTAAAGAGAACCTTTCATTTTATGTTGAACAGGAACCGTCTATTTGAGCAATCATATGGAAAAATATAACAAGGAAATGCTTCGTTCATTGATTTTCTGTGCTGTTTTGAATAGGGTAAACTACGATACGAGATGTTACAAGTAATTTATTACAAATATTGCTTTTAATTGAATCATTTTTTGTTTTCAGTTTTCATATATTACTTGTTAAGCTGAGTTTATTACGTGTAACTTTTCCATACCGATAAATCCCTTATAGGTAATGAACATTGTCATTCAAGAAAATAAATGGCTATATGTTTTACCGAATTGGATCCAATCACGATCACGATTACAAATATTTTTAAGTGCATATTATTCGAGAATAATCTTGCCAATAAAACGTGACATCACGCCTGTAATCGCCGAAGAGATAAACAAAGGAGTGTAGTACACTCACACGTTTCGAAAATTATGTTTACGTCCCACTATGGTTAGTCTATAATAACGGACGCATAATCACTCTCCGAGTTACTACCAGAAAATCCAAATTAGAAAATTCAATAGTACTCGACTCCGGATTTGAATCCAGGACCTCTCTATTCGCAGTTGCACTTGGAACCATCACGCCAAACGAGACAATCTTTTTCGTAATTAAAAAAAAATGAAATCAGAAAAAGGGTTTTCCGATTCGTTTTATCTTTGCACGAATACGCACGACAGGAATGCTCTCATAAAATTATTCATGGTTGGCGTCCAGTGGCGCGTTTGGTCGCCGAACTGTGAAATTTGATTCGGAAAGAGTTTTTATTAATGTTATTAAAGTACTGGGCAGCGTCCTATAAATAACCAGTCACCTCAGACGTTTTATATTGCATAGTTTGGATACTCGCCTTGTTGCTCGTGTAGTTGTTGCAAGGGCAACTGCAGATCAAAAGGCCTGGGTTCGATCCCCGGGACGGGTATTACAGATTATTCTAACTTGAAATTTCTAGTAGTAGCTCAGAGAATGGATTTGTGCCCTGTGTACGAGAATCATATCCCTACATATATTATATACTTATGGGCATACCCCTCATAAAGGGTCATGTCCAGCAGTGGACTGCATTAGGTTGATGATGATTATAATGATGATGAGGAATGGCAACAGACTCATCCCTATTTGTACATATAATTTAAAATACGTAACAATTAAAGCAAAATAAGTACAATTATTGTTCCCTTTGAACGAATACCGACACTGTTACGCAGCGTGCAACTCAACCCCCCCCCCCTCCCTCCATTGCTTGCTAATTTGGCACTTTTGTCCCGAGCGCCCGATGCTTTCAATTATGCATCGTCCATTTATGCGGATGATGTATTAAAGGACTTTTCGATGTCCAATTTCAAGGGTTCACGCAGGTAAATTTATTTTCGTCTACATAATACCTAGATGTCAAATTGAAATGTTTTTTTGTCATTTTTGCTAGTAAATTTTAACTACTGTACTGTACCTTATGGTTAAAATGAAAACTGATTACTTGTTAAGAAAAGTACATGAGCGCGGACGGTTTATACACCAACAAGGTTACCGCAGGCCCCGCACCGCCAACGTTTCAGCATTTCACTTGAAACGCGTATTAGTGAACAGTTGAGTGTTTCTTAAAGCGTATTAGCTTAAATGAAAGCACAGCACTAGAATGCACAGCAGTAGCGTTTCTTATACCACACGATACGATTGCGACGCGATGTTGAGTGATGTTTATCGGCGGTTTGCGTACACAGTGGTTGAAAATGAAGACTCGAGATTGAGCTCAGTGGCATGTCAGTGAATATACTTATATCTCTTCGATGATATATAAATAATATATGCGCGTTCTCTTTCCATTCTATATATTTATGACAACGACCTGGCGTAATTTGAGTAGATCGCAAAAGTTTAATGTGACATAATCGTAACGTGATATTACATTTTATAGTTTTTACACTGTATCAATTTATTTTTATATTTTCTCTTGTAATATTTATCTTTGTAGTTATAATATTAGATGTCTCAGGATTCTATTATTATTATATATGATTAATAGAAGTAGAGACGATATATCGCATTGTATAAGGGCGAACACGTGGTATCGCCGCGCGCTATATGAGAGGCGGTGGAGGCGTCTCGCTCTAATTGAATTCGTTGCAGACTTTATTGCACCTATTTTATAAGAAATAAGCGTTTTAACCGTTCAGATTTTATGTTTGACATTATTATTACATCATCATGCTGGGTCCCTTGCTGGGTAAGCAGAAAGCACAGACTTTCAAATAATTCGACGGTTTCGGAGGTTTCCGATATTTCTATGTTACAGTTTATTACACAATTCCGTATGTATCATATAAATATTAAATACGGTATTATTTTTTCACTAGATTTTACACAACAAAATAATAAAGCGTTAGCACTCACTGGCGGAAGCGACAAATATAACATCCTTGTTTTTCAAAATATGCTTTACTCCTTTTTTTACTTCACCTGTTTTGTCGGGGTCGGGTTATAACGGAATCAATATTTTAATAATAACCTACATAATAATGCAACTTTTTCCGAGAGGCGTACTCTCATCTGATTACTCATTACTCATCTGATTTAAATGATGAATTGCTTGAGTAAAGAGGAAAAAAGGACTGAATATGCTCTCAATTCTCCCCTTTAACTTGAGCCATGCCCTAACTACATAATATTGTTATTAAGCCCTCTAACCTCTGGCCTCATGTTCCCCACTCGCCGGACGCAAATACGCCCGTTGTCTGTTTATGAGTCGCATTTGATGCACTTTGTAATTTTATTAGTGATGCCAATTAGATTCTGTTCACTGAGTTTACCAATTTTGTATGAAAGCTGCAATATTTGTTCCGGGCCCATCTAAACAAGAATGTAGTCATAATTTCTACTGCGGTGTATATTCTAAAACGTAGTGGATTTATTGCTGTTATCTAAATTTGAGACGAGTTTAAAACATAAAATAAAATACATCTACATACTTTGGAGTTTCCTGGAATTGCTACCCACTCAGCAGAGTCTTGCTTTTAGTACTAGAAAATCACTAAATATAATAATTTATTACAAAGCTGGTCATGAAATATTATAACTACTTACACGGTAAAAGATTTTTAAACAATAACAAAAAATAAATGTTATTTATTCTAAAAAACAAGACCTATTTTAGAATTTTGATTTACAAATTTATCAGGTATCGGAGCACTGAGCACGATAGATGATAAAGGAAAGAGATAAATGGATGACTGATAGTGGAAAATTTCTCTGGTTTGGTGTCTACAGAGCATAAAACCGATTATGTTCCTTAGTTATTGTTGCAATGTCTTCTAAAAGATTCCTTATGGTGCCTCTTCACAAAATTAGTAAATCAGTTTTCACCCGCTCAAACTCATGTCTTGCACCACACAGTCGTCCAGCTACTTTTAGCTCCGTGGTGTTCCGTAGTAGTTATTCAAAGCGGTCTCAGGCTTGCGATTGCCTTCGCACGGGCGCGCGCCATGGACTCAGCCGAAATGTACTACTTTATACACTTTGCTGTCAAATTCTATTAGAATAAGCCATTAGGAAAGAAGTTCTCGTTTTTTATAGATATATTTGCAGTATGGTCCAGTAGGAAATTAAACTAGAGAAAATTAAAAGTTTCACTATTCCCTAGTGGGACGTAAACGTAACCGGCAAAATATGGGAGTGTTCTACTTTCCTCTGTCTACCTCTTCGAAGATAACAGTGATGTTACGTAAATGTTAAAAGCTTATGACAATCTGCACGAGGTTGCATCCAGTCTTATGGATGTGAAAATATTGTTTTCCGTCAGTATAATGGAAGGAATAACAACTATCCTAATATCAGCGAAAAAACTGACATTGCGAAATCCTTACTGATTACTTAGAAAAACTAAGCCTATGTAGTTGCTAATTCTATATTGTCTGATCTTAATAGCAAAAGGGAAAAACAAGATTCGTTTTTTACATAATAATATCTTCATACCTATACCAATATATCGAGAAATCTTCGTCTGTACTACCCTGCGAAAATGAACGGATTAGTGAAAGTTGTCACTCAAAAACCGGTATACTTACTTCGCGTAGATTTGTGTCATTTAATATTATATACGGCCTCATATATTCCACTTTATTACTCCAGAGATATATATTTGTAATAAATAAAATACGATATTGTGACATGTTTATATAATGTGTATCAGATCCTTGGATTCCAATGCGTAACAGTATACAATAGGCTTGCGAGGAAACAATGCGAGTGAAGCCAGATAATGAAATAAAGGACGAAGGCTACAAAAGAGAAATTACGACGGGACATTTTTGTTTTGTTGGGGAATAATAGAGATATGTAGGTATTGTGCTGGTTGCGACAGGCGGCCAACAATATAGTATGTTTTGTACTTCAATGTCGGTGTTAGGAACTACACACAATGTCGAGACGTTTGTCGTTAAAAATGATCGATATTATGTTTTAGACCGTGGATAGATTTATATTTATCGCTGTCTATTTTAGCAGTAGCATTGGCTCCCAGGTTGGTGGAAACACGTTTAATTGATAAATAACGGGAATCACGTATAAGTTAAAAAATATTATATTTCTATTTGGAGTCGTTTCAAGTGATGTACGCGCGCAAGCACGATCACACTTTGTTAAATATGAATAAAGGCAGTTGTCTACAAAGGTAGTTTATAGGTACAAGCGTAGCAATGACTCCGTTATGTAAAGCAACACAGTCATATTGAAGCCATCGGACGCGGTTTGAGAAGATTGATTATTGTGTTCGTGAATCTAGCCGCACAGTTATCAATATACAAGGATCACATGTAGGTCGGGACAGCTGTCTGTCGACCTGTAGAGTATAAGTATATTAAACAATAAGTAATCTTACGCTATAATATATATGCAATAATCTGAAAATGTAATAAAATCTCAATACCTACAGATAGGCAGCGGATAAATATGCATAGAGATATTTTTGGATATACAGATATTTTTAATCTCCAGACATAAAATATATAGTTATAATTCGTAACAGATTTATGCCGTATGCGATTTGAGCCCACGACCACCAAATAACCGTTGAACCATTTTTTTTTTAATTGAGCTCGGTGACCACGAACGGTACCAAGCGGTATGGCGATGTTAAAACAGTGTAACGTTATCGGCCGCCGAGCGAGCGGCAAACTTGAAACGCAACGGTAGCCGTTCCAGTGTAATAACTTTACTCTCCGCGATAAAATAAGATTTATGCTTAGAATGCTTCGATAGTCACATTATTCAAAATGGAAATCGAGAGGACGGTAAGGTGATCACTTTGTCGTAAATCGATTTCTGAAAAGTTTTCTACGCTATGCATTACTTAGTTTATTGTTCCCTTTTGATGAACGTGTTATTGGTGTTAATTTCGTAATAAATTTGAAATAATGTTCATTTAAAAAATACGTGACATTTATCGAAATGCAGTTTGCGGAGATAGTAGTATAAAGTGATACAAATTATCTAAAAGATAGAAAATTATTAAGTATGTTACTCGTAGTTAGAAATATGTTAGTTAGAAATATGTTAGTTAGAAATATGTTAGTTAGAAATATGTTAGTTAGAAATATGTTAGTTAGAATTAGTTGTCGAACAGACTTTGATAGGCATTGCTGTAAGAATACAAAGTGCGACTATCTATTCTGTATAGGTGAAGTAAAGTTGATTGTTTCCAAAAATACATAATGGCGAATTGACGAAATCTCCAAATATAACATTCTTCCTGATAAAAACAAAGTTCAAAATGATTCCGCATAAAGTATAAGTACTAATGAATTTAAGGTAGATTAGTAAAAATTAAGGTAGGCCAGATATGTTGTCTTTCTAATAACTCTACAGGCATTACCAAGTATAGTTATATCTGTTTTAATTGCGTTCATTGTCGAAAACTAAAACGATATTTTAACACTGGCAAGCATTTATAAAGAGATTAATAAATATATAATAAGGACTTTGTAAGGATGTAAATATTTGGGATTCGGTGCGGTATGGCTACATTGTAAAGGTTCTGGCGTGGTGATAAAATTACAATATAATACTATATTTATTGTTATGTTATGAGTATAATGCCAAAAATCCACGCTTGAAATGAAAATACCAAGCAAATGACACACGGCGGCGCAATAATAGAAGTGGGCATCTGTAGCGCGTAAAGGTCAACACAGACGGGGCTATATTAAATATTATAGAAAGCGTTATATTTTCTATAATAACACTCGAGTGACCACATTCATAGCTGTAATATACCTAAAACAAATCTTCCAAGGTCTTTTATTTATTTTATTATTAAATATTTTGTGAGAGTTTATACACAGATGTTTATATTTCATACGTACGTGTATATATATATATATATATAATACACTTATATTATATGTATGTACCGACTGAACTCGCGTATTTATTTTCGGGATGGCCGGACAACTTCACTTATAAGAGGTCCTTTTTATGGGCTCTTGCCGATTGTGACGTCACACCACAGACTATTTTTCACATTTCAATTTTATATTATTGCGTAGATAATGATCAAAAAAATATATATTACAGCACAACTACTGTCTGGGGCGGTTTGCTATGATTTAAAATTTTAGCAAAATTAATATAATAATATGTACGAGTACGGCAGTTCTGTAAGGATAGACATATTTAGCATTCGCTGCTCTTGGCCTACATATAAGGAACCTGGAGCGAAGTAATAATAATAAATAAATATATTCGTAATATAATAGCTTTGTGTGTGATGACTTTAATGCTCGTTAATCCTCCCGCGCAACATTATGGCGGGCCGGTGTTTTGCGTTTTTGCCGAATAATGCCGATGTAAATTGCTTTGCCGTGTCGACGCCGACCCGAAGGCTTCACGTGTACATTGGATTTCGTTAAAATGTAATATATCATCATGTACGAGAAATATTATCATTTTTTATTACAATGGTCGAGGTTACATTTATGTGATACGTCTAACACAGCAGACGATAAAAGTAAATACTATATGTTTTGTCTATAATTTAGTACAATCTGAAAAGATATTTAAGAGATTTCGCCCAAAATTTCCTAGAACAAATATACATAAGTAGTACAGTTCCTTCGTCGAAATGAAAACCA
Organism: Jemadia pseudognetus; assembly: GCA_018244755.1. Taxonomy (NCBI): domain Eukaryota; kingdom Metazoa; phylum Arthropoda; class Insecta; order Lepidoptera; family Hesperiidae; genus Jemadia; species Jemadia pseudognetus. The sequence continues at coordinate 12,407 of DWTO01002802.1, forward strand.
AGTTGAAACCAGTTGCATGTTGAAAGTAATTGCATGTAATATCTACTACAGCGAGCTACAACTACCTGAAACTTTATATTGGCTAGCAATAAAACGTTGCTTTACGACCGTCTTCAAGAGCGCGATGTAAGTATTTGCGTTCAGGAAGTGGAACTTGAATGCGAACTACTGGTATTTTATATACTATATTTTACTCTAATAAAAAATCTATAGCGAATGAAATTTTATTACGTTATGATATGAAACTGATGAAGGCTTAACTTCTGCTCTCAGAGGAAGTTCAGTTATTTAAATTGAAATGATTTATGAATTGTACAAATTGTTCAAAGACCTCTAATTTGTCTTAACAATCTGCATTGCGGGAACTCCTTAACTAACAACGCCATCTTTGCTTTTATGTACCAGCAGTACAAAGTTACGTAAGTTGCGACATTCGGAACATTAGACACAACAACGATACAGAGTTAATATGTTTTTATTTGAACCTTTGCAAATAAAGTCGCCAAGCTATTTGCACGGAGGAGTAATCTTATCACAATCAAAAGGTTACCGACCCTTTGTTTACACATGTCGTTAAATCGTGGAACGCTTGTTCTCTTATATTTACACCATTATTTCTTGTTAATGGAATGTACACAGAGCCTACAATCTCTTTCATTTCACTTGGCTTTCCAATTTGTAATTTGTCAGAATCTCGTATAATCATAAAGAATATTTGGTTAGAATGACATTATTGAATTATGCTTTTGTATTTAATTTACAGGATTCCTACGCACCGGGAAATGTAGTCGGTAATCTACAAAAGAAACGTTTGTCCCATAAATATTTATGTTATGTGTGTGGAACGCCATGTTTTACACAAGAAAAGCAGTAAGTATCACTAGAATAATACGTTCAGTACACTTGTACATATATTACGATCCTTACCAATATTATAAATGTGAAAGTAACTCTGTCTGTCTGTCTGTCTGTCTGTCTGTCTGTCTGTCTGTCTGTCTGTCTGTCTGTCTGTCTGTCTG
>DWTO01002803.1:0-13422 GCA_018244755.1 Jemadia pseudognetus
ACTCCGAGCCACTACTAGAAAATCTAAATTAGAAAAATTCTATAGTGCCCGAGCCGGGATTTGAATCCAGGACATCCCAATGGGCAGTTGCGCTTGCAACCCATACAACCAACGATCCAGTCAACATTTCATAATATCATACGATATTCTAGATCATTTCATGTCTTAAATTTTTCCAGTCTCGCCTTGAGAGGCACTCAACTGAAGCGGAGTTCAAAAGTAAGAATAATAGAATGAGGATCGTAAAAACTACGTAGAATTATTTTCATTTATTCTCTCAGTATTTCCGAGCCGAGCCGAGTGTTCCAAGTTCACATCCAGTAATCATTTCAAACAGATGACCTATTTTTTCTTCATCTTTCATGACCTCGTCTGCCTCGTCGGTCTAGTAATTACAAGCGCAATTGCCCATTGAGGGTCCCTGGATTCGAATCCCGGATCGGGCACTATAGAAATTTGTGTACTGCCCGATCCGGGAATTGAATCCAGGACCTCTCGATCGGCAGTCGCACTTGCAACCAACACGACCAACAAGACAGTAAAGAAAATCTAAGTTACAAATATTCAAACTACACGACCCGGACATCGAACTCAGGATCTTTCAATCTGCGGTGGCGTTCGCAACCAAAAGACCTACGAAGCATCTACTCGTATTTACGGGTATTTTTATTCGTGTGCAACGACTCGAGGGTGAAGTCCGCCCTGCCATAACTCGACACAAAACGTAACCGTGCAGAGGTCAACGGTCGCCGTGCCCAGAAGGGCCCATGTGTTAGTGACGTCACGCTTCATCAGTGTCACGATTTACCCCGATTTACTATCTCGATATCATGATTAATAACAAAAAACTGTAACACAGCGCCTATAATTCTTTAAGAGGTAGGCAGAAGAGGTACAATGCATGATAACTCGTAACTATGATATATTTTAGTGTATGATTAATTCTTTATTTTTCAATTGATTTCTTACATTTAACCAATTATTAAGATAATTATAAATTTTATGTGAATTGTACTTGTATATTTCGGATGAGCCAAATGGTCGGTATGTAGGTATATTTTATATTTGACATTGACAATTATATATTTAGCGGAAAATTAATGGAAAATGTTATAGAATTTTAGCACAACTATTATATATAAATGTAATTTGTTTTTTTTTAATGTAATATCCATGTGAAGAAGGGAATATAAATGTGATTTTAATTTATTTTATCCGACACGAGAAAAATCCTCAACTATGATTGTTTGTTGAAATTTATTTGAGTTATAATTATAGTTTTGTAATTGTGCAATCATTGTGGCTGAAAATGGACCCAGTAAAAGCTACCGGTACAAGGAATTGGAGTTCCATTGACATATTTTTATTTTCGAACGGTCAAGAATATTCACCGCCAAGGAAATACCACCTACGATCTGAAGAGCTGGAGTGGTGGGGCGCCACCGTCAGCTACTTGGGACGGACTCAGTATGGGTCAGGGTAAGGTAGTCAAAACATCTTCATTACACATTATCTTATAGAGAAATATACGTAAAAGTAATTGGTGAATTTGGGAGAGTACTATACTCCTCAGCCTACCTCTTCGGGTGTTACGGGAGTGACATTACGTTTTTATTATCTTATACAGAAATAGCCATAAACAGTTTTCACTTCTATTTATTTGGTAAAGGAAAAGGCATGAAAATATGTACGTATGTATTACCAGTTTACAAAGCTAAGAATCTCACAACTGTATTGTTCCAGACATTCGTTGATAGAGTTGTACACAATAGCCGGTACGAAGATCAATGGCCCCCTGGAGCTGACCAACGGGACTGCGTACGTGGCTGTGGAGCCACCAGACGCGTTCATGAACACCGGATACGAAGAGTATCTTTTAAAGGCAACACGGTATCCTTACAATACTCAGCTAAATCTACTCGTATCGGCGAAAATGTATTTTCTCACAAATGTTTCCCACACAATATTGTTCCTACACATTTATTGTTCCTCTATATTTATTGTTCCTCCATATTCATTGTTCCTCCAAATTTATTGTGCCTCTATATCTATTGTTCCTCCATTTATTGTTTCTCCATTATCATTATTCCTCCATATTTCTTGTTCTTCCAAATTCATTGTTCCTATATATTCATTGTTCCACCATATTCATTGTTCCTCCATAATTATTGTCCATGGGGGTCACCTCCATATTTATTTACTATGTCGTATATCTAAATAAATAGATCAGTAAGCCAGTTCCCTTGCGGTGTAGGCAGTGAACACCGCATGGCATTTGTCTCTATTCTTATTAAACTGCGTACTTCTGCTTCCATAAGTTTCCTGTTATTGTGACTCCCTCATCAGATATCTAAAAGACAGGTATGTAAGGACCAGTAAGGAAAGTCACATAACTGCTTTTATTACGGGCGAATACTTTTATGTAATTTACCTGGCAAATAACTAGGCAGATCATCTGATAGTAGGTGGTCACCGTCTCTATAGACATCTACTAAACCAGAGGAGGACGAAGAGCAGAGTTATTCTGAAGCTTTCCTTGGAAAATACCTTTCATAGAGCTCCCGAAACACTTGCGAAAGGAAGTTCATTTCGCATTTAACACGTACGCAGAAAAATAAGCATGAAGCGTGGTTTAAAAATTTATTGAAATTATGACGGTCTTCAATCCTATATACAATACAAGAATACTTTATTGCATACCACATAGAGAACAATCATAAAATAGTATAACAAAATATGTTGTTTATTTTTCTAACGAGTGTCATCGATGATCTTATAGACCTTAATTACAGGTCGTGGGAAAAACGCTCAGCTCAGAAAGCATACACTGCTGAAATCTCCAGTCCAGGTATGATATTGTTAGTAGATCCACTATTGTACTAAGTTAGTAGTTTTCAAATTCTGTAAACTTTAACCCGTTAGAGTCTCACTAGTAATGATTCAACTCCTGTGGCTGGAGAACACTTCTGTAGTTCTGAGCCATTAATCAGCCTTTAAGGTGTTGGATAACTAACAGGGACTGTTCTACCGAAGTAAGTGACGGGCTAATTAATTACTCCTTTTTGTTTAGTTAAGGTAAGTTAAGATGGTTCACCAACATAAATTATAACGTTTGTTGCAGACAATAAGGATCTGAAACTAGAGACACCGGCATCTGTAAATACGACGAGTACACCTGAAAATTACGTAATTGCCGAAGTTGTATGTGTATAAATATATACCTTCTTCTATGTAAAAAATTGATTTCATTCTGAACATAACATTCCATCCATACTTTACATATTTTAGCCAGCATTACCATTTGTGAAAGACATAATAACTTCACCGCAAAAAGGTAGCAGTTCCATGAAACCTCAAGAGCTACCGAAAAGGAAATGGGTTCCGGGCGCTAAGCCACTGAAGAAAAAGAACTCGATAGATACCCAAAGCACCACCCAGAAAAGAACGTACGCTGAAACGGAAAAAATATGTCCATGTACGAGGAACAGTTTATTAAAAACGGAGAATATAAAACGAAATCGCTCGTCGCTACCTAGCCCTTCGAAAGTAAGTGGAAGAAATTCAAGCCAGCAACAACAAACAATATTCTCTAAGAAACAAAATATAAAACCTGAAGAAGGCCAAGGCAACGATGTTAATAAAATACTACCGGATACTCAAACGTCAAACATCGCGGAGAGTTTCCGTTATCCATTACTTCCTGTAAATGAGGAATTGTATATGGAAACTGTAACTGAAAAGAAAAAGTTTTCAAATAGTATATATTCAGATGAAGACCAAACAGTTATCGGCTTATACAAAAATGAAGCGTTAACACCAAGACTAACTGATCCGGAAAATAATCCTGTAATCAATGAACCTAGTCTCCAATATAACAACTTATCTAAATTTAATGCGTCAAATCAAACAATACAAGATATTGAGGCAATCGTGAAACAAATAATCAGCAATTTATATTTAAATAAATTGAAACAAATTAACAAATACAATCACCAACATGATGGCTTATCATCGACCGATAATATAGGAATAAAAGATGAAGGACTCAAATTCACATCCAACAATGACACATATAACAATCAAAATAAGAATAGATCAAATAATGAAACATGCTTTACGAATAATTCCACTAACTCAAATGTGAATGATAAACAAGTCACTGATGAATACATCGCTTATATGAATCAAGGTGGTTTATTGCTTCTTAAGTTTCACATCAAAGTTAAAGACTGCAAAACTATATATAATAGAGACAAATTTAATGAAATACAGAAAACCGCAGCGTACACAAATTGTCATAAAACGGAAAAAACATCTCAAGTTAACATCGATATAAATTTTAGCGCTGAATTGTTACATCCAAGCAACGAGCGATACGTCCAATCCAGTACTTTGCAATCTCTACTCAATAAACTTACAACCGAAGATACTAATGCCCATTACGAAGGTCCTAAAATAATACTATTACAATGCCCATGTCACCAAATAGACAAGGATTACAAGAATGATAATATTACACGTGAATGCCAACATGAAGCAAATCCAAAAGAAATATTCAACGACATTTCTTCTTGGTAAATAAAACTAATCGTTCGCAATATGCTATCGATTAAAAAATTAGGGATTTCATCATATATATCTAATCTAAAAGTGTCAATATAATTCCCTGTTTCAGTTGTGCATGTCAGACTGATGCTTACGGGATTTCCAAACATGACAATATACAAGAAAACGAGACGAGTCGGTTCTCAATCAACGACAAATATCCATCTTTACCTGTTGCTACCGGAACCTGTGTTAAGACATTAGCACAAAAATTTGAAAATCCAGTTAACACACAGCCTAATAAAACAATCGATGATAATTTAACGAAAACCAACATATCTACATCTGATGACAAGCAATCTGTGGCTTTGACAACTGTGATTAAGACACCAACATCACGAAGGAATACTGAAAGCGTAATCCAAGAACAAAATACCGATTCTCTTAGAAACAATATATGTGATAAATCTACTCAGACCAGTTGGTCCAATATATTGGTAAGTACTTATACGTATCGTTAAGTATTTCCTGATTGTTTATACATATGGTTATATATCACTCTCCACCAAGACCTCGCTGCAATCGGCAGGACTTCATCAACATGGGCCTCATATAGGTCCGAAACTAGTCAGACTTTCCCGAAAAGTATATATTCATATATAACCATATTTTTATGTATTAATATGCCTCTCTTGAAAATGCCGTCGTTAATATGAATTATTACCGATTTGAAGTAACGACAAAGTTGTTTATGTACTTGTCAATGATCATTGTTATCAGCATCACCACCTACAACGTGATTATCACCATCTTTATGTTCATATTGATCTTTCATCCCTATTTTTGTCATTCCTCTCTTATCCACAGAATTGCATGCCTAAGTAAATATACCCAATCTAAACGTTTATTCGTTGTACCAAAGTTCATTTCTCTTTTCAGCTGGAAGCTAGGCGTCACGGGAACGATCAGTACACTTTCCACTTGCCGTCCCTACACTTTCTGAAACTGTGCAAATTATGATTACATTTTACAATATTTTTTATTAAACAGTTTGTCTATCATAAATGTTTTGTTTTATGTTTGAATAAATGGTTGGTCGAGACTATGACGTGGTCCTGTGTATGAAGATGCTGTGTATCGCCCGACAATGCAAGCTCTGCCAACTAAACTAAGTTGAGTGACTTCGCATAATTGAAATGTTTTTCTTAACTCAAATAAATGAATAGGTAACTAAATATCAGCTTGTAACAACATTCTCTTTCATCTTAAAATGTTTACTTCAAGGTTCATTTCGTCGTTCAGGTATGTCACTCAAGTAAAGAAATTGTTAGGTAACTCATGCTGTGTCTGTTTTGGCCATGTACCGTAGATATCGTAGGCAAAAGCTGCATCTTTTTTAAATAAAAGAAATTGGGTTGACTTAGCTACAACTTTAATAGTGGCATCGTTAGCTTTTACGAATACAATTAAGTCGACCTTAAGCAAATAAGTATCATCATCATCAGCTTATTGCAGTCCACTGCTGGACATAGGCCTCCTTTGAGGAGTAATGCCCATAATCCCCACGCTGGGCATACGGGTCTACGCTGCTGCCCATGGGCGGCCAGGGCATGTAGCTGTGCCTCTCAATCCATCGCCGGATACAGGCCTCCCCCAGCGAAGGCCATTGCTTTTCGATTATTTCTTTCTTCCCTTAGTTAGATCTCTATGAATTCTGGTCTTTAAATAGTGGTCTTCATAGATTTTATCTTCCAAGGTTGCCTCAAACCGATTCACAAATTATCCTCCTGGTAATTCTTAATTTTCACGGTTAGAATGTTCAGCGGCTTTTCCTCCAGGTACAGTATCTGCTGCGGAGACAGATACTTCAAGTTCTCCGGTCGCATCGCCGTCATCACCTGCAAGTGATTCAGAAAATATTTATAGAAATATGGGTACTATTTTTATAAATATTTTATTTTTATTTTTCTCTATAATTTTGATACATCACTGTCAAATCAGATTATGTAAGATTTCGAATATATGTATTAAACTTTACTTAGAGCAACTAAGTTAATGTTCTCTATTATTATAACATACATAGATACATATCTTCACACCAGCTCCCTTACGGGGTAGGCAGAGAGCACAGAGTGCCATCTACCTCTATTCTTACAGACCTGCCGTGCAGAAGAATGTAAAAATGCTATTGTTATTATTATAACAATCGTTCTTTTACTTTCTTCCACATTCATCACTCTCCTCATACGCGCATACCAAGTTCCAAAACGTCCTACAGCGTCATCACTCAGTATCTGATTCAGTATTATCTTTACATATTACTTTCATTCAAATTTCAAAACATTTTTACATTTTCACTATCTTCATAGTTTTGTTTCCATTTAATGCGTACTCATGTAAATTTAATTGGTATGAATTGAATGAATTAAATTGATTACTTGTGAGGTTAAGCCAGCCAAAGCTTCTGGTTTGATAGCAGCCAGGTCTCGTCCGTCCACCTCCGCTAACAGCAGGCCCAGTCGCGACACGTCTTGTGCGTTCCAACTGTTAGACTTCCCGAGCGCCTTGATGGAAGTAAATAGCAATGATATCTGTTTATGTAAATATATATGTATGCCACGATATAATATAGCAGTGTTAGTCTAATGGATTTAGCAGTGATAGTCAATATTCTTAAAAAGCATACAATGATTTCTCTTCACATATTAATACATAAATAAATAATTTCTTACCTGTGTTCTTGTCATCATGACGAGATAAAACCGCCGTTGCAACGGGTCACAGGCTTTCGTGTGATAAAATATCTGGCAAGAATTTTTTTTTATTTTTAAATGGCTATAAACTAAGCATCAAGAAAAATCGAGTTTTGTCTATGGTTTACTTATTGTACCGTGTATTAGTGTGCTTTAATTTAAATAGTACTAACTTGGGTAATGTGAACAGTATGTTTTGTTGACTCTAAGTGAGACAGATTTCAGTTAAGACATTAAGTTATGTACACATAGAAGCCAGTCCATTAGCCGTTACTGGCTCATCATTAACAAAATTATGCACTGCTAGGAATCTCCCACAAATTAAGTAAGATGTTCCTTTAAATTAATCCATTTCACGTCTTTTAATATAAAAATTTAATATATACAAAAGTTAAAATTGATAGAAAACGTGGATAAAAATTAACAATATTATATGTATAAAGATGTATATGCAATAGATCTTAAAATCAGTCATAAGAAATAATTAATAATGGGATGAAAAAACTCGAAAAAAAAATATATACTTATGCCTATTCTATAACAGAAAAAAATACACTAGAACCATAGATTATGGCGACAGGTGATAAGTAGGCTATTGGACTTATGCTGCCATGCACGTAAGAATAGTTGTTGGGTAATATGTATTTAAAGTTTCATTCTTTACCTGCTGAGAAAGTTGCAAGAAAGTGTTCTCAGATATTTTCCTCATAAACGTCATGGGCACACCGCATATTAAATTATTCATCAGATTCAGGTATTTTGGCTCAGACCAATGGCTGTTAGTTTTTATGTACTTGCTAGCGACCACGCCTACCTAAAAAAATATATAGTTTGCACAAAGAGATAACAAAAATATATTACACACTGTGTAGGATATAAGTCTCAAATCATATATTAATTAGTTTTGTGAATACATATTGGTTAAATAGGACATATTGGCTGACAGTTAAAAAACTTAAAATGGTTCACCTGGTGCCTAGTAAGGGCGGGATGCGTCCCTATATATCTTAGTATCCGAGGATCTGACAGATTCAACCTGGCCATCTCCTTGCCGTTGAGGTACTTGAACAGCGGCCGATATCTCTCCAGCGTATCGATGGTCACTTCTGCAGTGTCCTTGTCCCCTTTGACCACGTCCCAAATGGCGGCCAGTTTTTCGTGGGATATCTTCATCATTGAAATTGTACGAGCCTGGATTGGAACATTAATAAAGCATTCTAGAAGAAGGTAGCTTTAGTTATTATTATATATTCACGCCAGGGCCCTTACGGTGTAGGCAGAGAGTATTGACTCAATAGACTGACCTTCGTAAAGCTTCAGTTCATAATAATGTTAGATGCGTTAAACGGATGATCTTTTAAGTTAGGACTCCTATATCTATTGTATGCGTAAATTTGTTTTTTTTGGTGTTTCTAAACAGTTAAGTAAATATCATGGAATATTGTATGCGGTTAGTCCTCCGATGCTTTATACACAGTAATACGAAGTCACATTTGTCTTTTAAAATAAATTTTGTAAGTAAATGTGCCTTAGAATTTGAATCGAGGCCCTTGTATAGTTAGTGTAAAAAAATGTTACGAATATATGGCAGAATATATTTGAAAAATGTAGTTTTTGTAGTTTTAATACAAAATCTCACGGAACGCAGCACGTAGTCCGGCGGTAAGCGTCTGATGTCGTTGGTGTTGCCCTCCACCAGAATGGCAAAAGCGTCCACCGCGGTCTGCATGTAATCCTCGGAGTTTATTTTCAACTGGCAATATCCCCGATGTATCATTTCGATCATCGGCAAATGTACACTCGACTTGTTGTAGAACAGCTCAGCTTTTCTGAAATCGTTAAAACGCACGTAACATCACGCCTTAATCCCCGAGGGATAAGCAGAGGAGTGTAGTAAACTCCCACGTTTCACCAGCTAATATTTCCTATAGAACAAGCGGTCAGACTCCGGATTACTACTGAAAATATTAAGTCACAAAAATCCAATTTTATTTTGATCGACCCGGGGATCGAACGCAACACCTCTTGCTCAGCAATCGTTCTTACGTCCACTAGACCAAAGAGGCATTCAGTTTTCTTAATATATTAATTTGAAGACATTCCCTTACCGCAAAGCTTGCCCCGTCGGGGCGTGCAAAAGATATTTCGTTTTTTCTAACTGTTCATCTTCACTCAATACAGTTTGGCTATCATTGTTCTCATCTTAAATAGTAATATGTAGGTAATTAAAAACGGATCGTCAAATTAAATGACATTTAAGATATTATGTTGCATCGCAAAATACTTACCATAATTGACAAAATCGCCAAACAAAAATTTGTATAGGATGTCTTGGTTAACTTCGTACGGATCTACAATGCAACTTACAATTAGACGTATTGATTATCTTTATAAGGCACTCATTAAAACTGCTTAATAACTTAATGTACCATACATTACATGAGAATTGGCAGGCAGAAGCTGGATGCGGCAAGCGGATGACGCGGCGCGATGGTGCTCGGTGGTGGAGACCTATGTCCAGCAGTGGACTGAAATAGGCTGATGATGACGACGACGATGATGTTAAAATTGTGTTTATGATAATGACGATTCTGATAATTATGACGATGATAATTTAATTGTAATGATCATCATTGATATGATAATGATGATGATAATTTAATTGTAATGATCATCATTGATATGATAATGATGATGATAAGTGAGTTTCTTATACTGATACACGTCTGTACACTTATATTTTAGACATAGATTCGCTTAATGTACGAGTATGATCAACCTAGAAAATATAAAATATAAGTTGGGAACGCCTGCCCTAAACAGAGCTTAAACTACGATACTAAAGTATGAGGAATTCATTGACGGACATTGGTTTTGTAAGGGTCGTTGGTCTCAAGCATAAAGTATACGAAAAACTAGACACAATTTCATTTTTAAGATTTAATTTTTTTTAATTCACACGAAATTCGCTCACCGTCACCCAGGGTCGAAATGTCCATAAATGACATTAATTTCCCATTTGTGTGGTTCGCCGTCTTGTTTCCGATACTTTTGCTCATGTAATTAGCGCACATGTCTTCTGTCGACAAAATTATCCACTAATAATAATATAAATCAAAAAGTTGCACTTTTCATTTGAAATATTTAATCGGTTGTTCACATCACGCGTGCATCTCCGCGAAGCGATAGGCAGAGGAGTAAATTACTTCCGGTTTTCACCAGTTATTTCTCGTGGAAAAGCCGATGAATATATCCGCAATTGAGCTTAAATACAGAATCCGTGCTACTACTGTGAATTTCAAGTTAGAAAAACTCAATAACATGGACGGATCCGGGAGTCGAATCCAAGTCCGTTAGGTAGCTCGTCGCTTTTGCTACAAGTATAAAGAAACGGCCGAAACAAAATACGGACGTGAGTAATAATAATAACTGAAGCACTGCAACGAACGCACATATTAAAATCGTACGAAATAAAAAAAATATTTCAAATTACATAATTACCATTTAGGTCACTGCTGTCGTATTTCGATACAGTAAAAAGTTTATTAAAATAAGCTGTAACGATGATATTTCGACACAAAATTAGAATCAAAATGGTGAACATTTTGCACAAATAATATGGAATTTCAAACAGATATAGCTACTTTTTGATCTAGTAGGTCTCATTGTAACTGATACACGAGTATGTCCCATACATAATTATGAGCAAAAATCCCTAAGCTAAGGCTATATCCTACAATGAACTTAGACAGACTGGTGGTGATGATGAGAAGCTTCATATATTACGCTAGCATTTGGCCACGATCCTTATGCAAATGGTAAGATATTGAAGACATTTTGAAAATCAACTCCCTTCTTGGTCGTGTTCGTAGCAAGCGCGACTGCAGAAAGAGAGATTCAAATCCCGGGTCGGGCACTACTCGATTTTTCTAACTTAGATTTTCTAATAGTGGCTCCGAGTCTAGATATACGCCCGGTGCATGGCAATAGGCTCACCATCTATTCCATAATGGGACGTAAACGTAACTGGTGAAACGTAGGAATGTTCTACATTCGTCTGCCTACTTCTTCAGGGATTACAGACAAGATGTTACCTTTTAAAATCAAATCGAACATAATTTGACTATCAAACGTTTTACGAGTATGTGTACTGTTGGCAACATCCGATCAAGTAGGACAATGCCGGCATTTTTAAAATAAAAACATGTCAAGTAAAAAAAAAGCTTTTAAAAATAGCGCCGCTTTTGCAACGAATGACACTAGAGGGGATATTTGCTCAATATAGAACAAGCGATATTGTAGATATTGTAGTTTTAAAAATCCATATTAATAGATAGTAAACAATATGCATAATTAATTTATGACCCAGTTTAACTTTTGTATGTTTTTTCCGGATGATTCTACTAGTTCCGGACGTAACTGAGATCTTTCTTCATAAGCTCCCGCAGACCGCGCGCCATCGCGCGTAACTTCCGTCGCTGAAGAATTAAGATAAAGAGTAATTTTAATATAATTATAATATAATTGCAAATGAGGATAGACAAAAAAGACTATAAACATGTATTTTTGATATAAAAATATATATAATAACTAAGTGCAGTAAAAAAACCAAATTGACGTTAAAATGACAATTGTATTTGAAAAGAAAATCGCTGGTGCAACATAAATCTTGAACATTGCATTATTAATAACACATTTTGATTTAATATTTTGTATTGTTTATAATTTTATTATTCGTGATGCTTTCCATATCTTCCAGTGAATATGAATGCCCTGAGCCCTTCGATTTCAGTACTGCGTTTCCTGAAGTACTGACCAATCCCTTTTGCCCGGCAGCGCGTCGACCGTTAATATACTTCGCGAAAATTGTAAGCTGCGATACATTTAATAACTTGACGCCAGTTTTCCTTGGGTTAGGCAGGCAATCATGTTAATAACATAGTTTCATTTACAGTTCTTATATATGAATGTATATGTCAAAAAAACAGTTTAATACTTTTAAAATCACGAAATAACAATAACACCAGTAATATATGGCATTAAGTGGTTGCTGCCCACCCTGTATGAGACCTGGGGTGATAGTATAATAAAAAGAATAAACATATACATAATTAGCAAGAAGTCGCATATATGTATAACGCGCGTGGCTTCCAAGCACAAATGTTAGGTACTTATTTAATTTTGTTCGCAGGGATCCCCTCACCTGCCATCAAATATTGGGAACAAGAGGGAAAATTCTAATTACTTCACAAAAGCGTTTCGGTGGTACACTCAGGTAGAGACATTATCAAAAACGTAATTAAAAGTTATTCATTTATCACCCTATTCGTCTCAAATATTTCCGTTGACAAAATGAACGTAACGCCCTCACAAATTTTAATGTACATTCGTAACATTGCGTTTGTAAACTCGAAAGAGGTAGACAGGAGTATAGTACACTCCCACAATTCACCACTTACTCGTACCTTTACGTCCTACTATAGAATAGATGGTGAGTCTATTGTCTTAACCAGGCATCAATCCACCCCGTTAGTCACTACTAGAAATTTAAACCAAACATTTTAAGTTTAAAATATTCAATACTACCTTACCTTAATACACATGCATATCACCGCGCATGTTTTCACCCCGAAGGGATGAACACAGGAGCATGCACTCCCATAGCTCACCAATTCATATGCACACATAACGCCATGTACTCTCCAGGAGCATGGATCTGGTCAAACAAATGACAATAATTGCTGCCGGAACATGAGCAGTTTCGCTGCTTGGCTGGACATGAAATACGGCGAGTATTTGAGCACAAGGGCCCTGGAAGGGAGCAAAATGAACTGCGAACAGACGTCGCTTGTCGATACGGACAACATTCCAAAGAAGTAAACGTTTTGTAATTGATTCTTAGATCAAAAGCATTTACACGTTGTAATTGTTAATTCTGTGTTTTAGAAAGAAATCAAGGAGACCATTCGGAAGAATGCACAGGTATGTGAATTAAATGTGTATTTGAAAGTTTAAATATTCCTATACTAGATTTTCTAATAGTGTCCCGGAGTCTGGATTTGTGCCCGGTGCATGGCAATAGGCTCACCACCTATTCCATAGTGGGACGTAAACGTAACTGGTG
>DWTO01002804.1:0-13421 GCA_018244755.1 Jemadia pseudognetus
TAAGCAAACTCCTCGCCCAAAAGTGTGACAACTCAAAAAATGGCAATAATCGCTTGAAAGGATTAATATTTAGCGTTGGTTTATGCTCAGTGACAATTTACAGCCCATTCATAATCTTAAACAAAATTGAGTTTCGTAATTTCCCTAACAAAAAATGCAGTAAACGTTTTTTTCGTTTCCTGAAAAATGACCTTTTTTGAGTTGTCTTAGTTTAGATCTAGGGGTGCGATATATATATATATATATAACTCTCTCTCTCTCTCTCTCTAAGGCGTGAGGAGTCCGCCAACCTGCACTCGGTCAGCGTGGCAGATCATGGCCATAATACTCGCATTCTGAAAGAAGACCCGTGTTCCAGCAGCGGAACGATAAAAATGGTCGAAAAAACATATAAGGCTCTAGCGATTACTCAATGTAAATCCATGTAGACGAGGGATGACGTAATTCTTGCAATGAATGTGTGTTGTTTTGACAATCTTATATTATCTATGCCGGATATCCAATCCCGAATTAGTAGAAGTATTAATTGACATCAGTACGAAGCCACGAATAGGGCAGTACACCAAATCCCGCTTGACGTCGTTAACGAATCCGATGTGGTGACTTTAATACTACTCTAACAGAACAGATTTATCAGCTAATTGGCGACGAAGGCGATGTGATAGATGAAATTCAAACGTTTATTATTTATAGCGACGAATAGCATAATGTTGTCGGCGTAGTTGTGACGTTCAGCGTAAAAATTTAGCGATTGATATAGCAGTAGTAACCATAACGAAATGTAAATAATAGTAAATATACTGAATAATATTGGTAAAGTATTAAGTAAATGTGTGTATCAACATTTTCTAATTTATATTTTCTAGTAGTGGTTCAGAGTCTGGATATGTGCCCGATGCACGGCAATAGGCTCACCAACTATTTCATAGTGGGACGTAAACGTAACCGGTGAAACGTGGGAGTGTTCCGCATTCCTCTGCCTACCTCTTCGGGGATTAAGGCGTAATATGTTTTATTTAATAAATAAATACGATGGTCCATCTGATGTGTGGTCAATTTCAGATGTACAACATTGAATAATCCATATAAGCTATGTAAAATCGATACATAACAAGACGCGTTATACCACAAGCGCGAGACCGGTATTATCGAAATAGTGTTGAACATAGATACATGTAGTAATAATTTTCGTTATAAAACTTAAGCCCGCGTAAATCAAATGGAACCACAACACGCGTACATACCAACATATAATGCACCACTGAAACAAATCCGTGTTTATGCGTGCCCTACTTCGGTGACCACGTGGCCCGATCTATTAAAATATTATCGAACCACTGAATTATTTATAACAATGTATGTAGCCCACAACATATTCATGCCGGCGGACAAAATGTATTGAGCTGTCTACTACTACTACTCAGTACGCTAGACAATACGAATATTGCTGGCGCAGGTACCACGGGAGAACAACTATTTCAATAAACTCAACAGTTCCGTTAACAGCTGTTACAAAAGTATTAAAAGTTCTATGGCAATAGTTCAATTAATTTCAATAGCGTTTTGAAAGTTTACATACAATCAACCGAAACCAGCGTGCATGTATGAAGAGGATGATGAATGTGGAGGAGGCGCGGCAGGTCTGTAAGGATAGGGCTGTTTGGCACTCGGTGCTCTCTGCCTACCCCGTAAAGGACCTGGCGTGAGGATATGTATTTACTATACAATTTTTTCTAGGTCTTTACTTCCGCTGATTTTGTGACAGAAATAACTTTGATTAGTTGCCTCTACAGTTAATCTCTTCACTATGGATACGCTAACAATAGTTCAATTAAACAGAAACGCCAGATCGCCAAATAACTATATCCTTACAGACCTGCCAGCTTCTTCTGCATTAATTTCTTCGCTATTGTTACCTATAGATTCACGATTATGTTAATCGTATTCTAAATCGTACACACGTTTAACATTACTTACACTCTATTTAACATGCTTTCATGGATGAAATCGCTAGTGTAATTCAAGATGACGCATATCAACAGGCTTCATTGTTATTTATCGTTAAATATTAAAGGTGTTATAGCTATTCAAATTTCATCAAAAACTGTTCAGCCATGGTAACGTCGCGCGACAGGTAGAATTTCTGAAGCGTCTATTGTTTTAATTTGAATTTCATTAAAATTATTATGTCAGATACTGGCTAAAGGTGGGAGTTATAAGAATAAAAATTGCTATTCACTCAGTGTAAGTTCACATAAACACATTTACTATTTTAGAAACTTGGTATTTATATTTTACCAGAAGTGTGGCGGTAGGTACTATTGTCTCTTGAAAAGTTGTTTTCACACCGAACGTCTGAATTGCATTTCTGTGTGCACTCGTAACACTTTTATAGACTTCGTTTTACACACGGGGGTGAGATTTTGTAATATTTCCGTGAGTAAACTTATAATTAAATCTTTTTTGCTTTACATTTGTCCTTTTACATGTCGCTGTGGTTTAAAACATTTCCACGCGAACCACATCCGAGGATTGAACAGCATTGAATATTCGTTGTGATATTAAATTACTTGATATTAATTATTTAATTAAAATTGTACATGTATACATGTACATATTTAGTTTCCTCAGTAAAGCAACGGAAATATGAAAAACTGAATGTTTACTGCGCTTTAAGCTGTAAAACGAAGGTTACGTTCGTACGACCCTTACATTACAATAAGGGTTTGTATCCGCATCACAAATTTACTACGATATTGCAATCATTTATATTATTGACCATTATTTAGGCATAATCATACCATAAAGTCTATGCTATTATTAGAGATACGAATAAAGATTACGCATTGTTATGGCATAAACAATTAACTATTATACGTCGTATTGAATACTGTAAATTTAGCAACAATTTTATACATTTGAAATTCGCCAAATTTATATACCTACACATTTCTCGCAATTTATTGAATCCAAATGAAACGTTCATCTGTTCAATATGCGCTTCAGTAATTTGAATGTGATTGGTTTCTGGAAACACTGAAAGCTTCGATTTACAAAGGGTTCTAGGAACTGATTGATACATACAGAAATTGTAATGAAGTTGTGCCAGCAATAGCGCTATCTATGTTATGGTTTCATATAGCGACTAAGAGTACCTACATTACGTTCCTACAACACGTGATATCTATTGAATCATCATCATCGACATCATCAGTATCATCATCATTTATGTTTCCGCTGTTAGACTCAGATTTCCTCTCATAATGAGAAGGTTTAAGGACGTAATCTGCCACGTGCGCTAAGTGCAGTTTGCCAAAGTTTTCATGTCTTACAAAATATGTATCAGATGTAAAGATGTTACCTTACAATGGTTTCCTTTACCGTCAGAGCAACATTTAATATTAAGACATATATACTCGTATTTTGGGAAGAAGTGTCTGCTGAAGCACTCTCAAAAAAGCTGAATTTTAAGTCACTAACAATCACTGTTAATGATGATCTGTTGGTAAGAAGGTTTTACTATTTTACTACGCACAAAACAGACTTCATGTAAATAGTATAGACACAAACTGCCGAGTTCTGGTAAATACATAGGAACTGGGTACATAGACTAATAGAGTTAGTACTGATTTGTAAACAATGGAGCATCTGAGCGTATCGGGCGCCGTGCTGAGGGATGTATCGAGTGTGTATTAATCCCTTTTGTCCAGATATTAGCATTCGAATCTATGCTCTAGTTGTGTAACAATTGGAATTCCCGTGTCTGAAGCTCTCTATGTAGAGATTAAATGGTGCCATATTGATATAACTTCGAATAGTTCTAGCTAGACTCCAATGCAACATAACTAGAATTGGAGTTCCAAAGTACACTGAAGTATAATTGTAAATTATAATTGTACTCGTATGAATGTTCGTTATGTCTGTATTCCTAGTTCGTGGCATTAGCATTGAGTATTCTCCTTAGAGACTAATGGGTGTTTATATTAAATAAAATTAAATAATTATAGCTTAAAATTAAATAAATAAAATATTCACTGTTTGTTACCATGTAGGTATATTGTGTTAGAACACTTTTTATTAATTAGAAAAAGTGTAGAATAACGTAATATCACGCCTTTAAAGAGAAGTAGAATATATTTTTTGAAGCAACCGCTCCTCTAGCCGTATTTCTACTAAGGACGATTAGTGTTTGATCATAGCGTATCATTTTTTAAGCCAAAGGCAGACATACTTTAACATCATGTATTATGTTCCAATTCATTCCTGTATTAAGATATACCGTATGGTTTTAAAAACCTTCATGTGCGCTTTAGCAAATAGTCTTCGACTGTGTGTCAATATTGCAACAAATTTATATATATATTTTTTAACTTTAACGCTTTAAAACTTCAATTATTTATTTCACTACGTATATTTCGTGGAGTTTTCATACTCGATAATGCGTCAATCGTTCATATTAAAAACTGACGTTCCCGCGTCTCCCGTTTTCCCACCTTGCCGACAGATATAAAATGGCGGCCGGATTCATTAATCAATCCAAATATGTATAATCATTATTTGTATACAATTATACGTCATCACTAACCTTAGTAAAATTGAATTAAACATCCTGCGACGAAGTTTTTCAGAACTATAACCTTGGGAAATAGCTGGTCTCTATCTAAACCAAAGGTCTAGTAGTTGTAACAATATATAAGTATATATCTATGCATGGAAATATTAACATAGTGATAATCGAAAACGAAAAGATTCAACGCACACATTTAGTTATAGAGTGTGTTGTAATTGTTGATATCATTATTTTATTATTAATTTTAACACGAACTTTTTTAGTGGATTGGCAGCGGATAGGCACCTAGTACCAGATATATGTATCATTTACCTACATTTACCAACATACGCCCATGTTAAAAACCAATGCAATACTAAAGTACCTATGTAATAATGCCATAATGACTTCCTTTACGAAACCTTTGAGTTGCCTTTTAACGAAACACGCGCCAAGACGTAAAGTACTTCAAAAGTTCTCAAACACGCGTTCCGTTTTGATGTTAAAGTGCTTAATTCTAACCGTCATTGTCATGACTAATTTTGATTTAAATTAAAATAGGTCTATGGCGGTACTAAAAACACTATTGTTAATATCGACCTGCTTACCTCAACAGAAGGCAACTCTAAAGACCGAATGAAAAAAATTAAGAAGGCCTGTACTTATCACTTTTAACCTGCCAAGAAACTTGACAACTAAATTGTAGATTTATAATTCGGTTAGCGGTATTCAGATTTCCTTAATTATAAAGCTCAACCTGATTAGTCTTATAACAATTAATACTAACTCTATCAGACCTATTCTTACAGTCTTATTCAACTTAACTTTAGTGCGCTTTTTGGCTGTAGCGCCTCGTCTCTACCACCTGCTGGCTTACCACCAGTACCATAAACGTAACTAATACTGATAACAGATAAATTCAACCAGGAAACTTAACTTCACGCAGTTTAAACAATTGATTGAACATTAACAAATATAATTGAGAAGTGTCTTAGCCGGATATTCCCGCAGTGAGCTTAGAGCAGCGGAGCGTCTGTCGTTCTTATGTGAATATACGAATTAAACGGAATTGAAGGTAGGTGGTGTGAGTAACGTCTAAGGATGCCTACACACGTTCCGGTTTAGCGAAAGTATTTTAGCATTCGGTATGCAAACATAATAATCACATTCGCACTGTACGGCAAAACCTAATGCGGTTAAAACTCTATACAGTAAACAGAATACCAATTCGATATTTCCGTAAGTGTGTATCCGCCCCAAATGTATCGCGATACAATCGCGACACGTAACAATGAAACTCCGTGATCTATATTTGACAACGCAAGCAATCTGAGGAACATTTAATACAATCATTAAAACTTGTCGGAGTCCTTTGCTACTGTTATCGTAGCCTGGCGTTGTGGAATTCGTTGCGCTGAAGAATTTCGTTAGTCTCTGGAATTCGTTGCGCTGAAGTATTTCGTTAGAGTATCTATGTATTTGAGTTCTGCCTTTGTATGTAAAGCGGGTTAATACATATATTGATTTATAAAATAATTTTAATGACTGCATCGTTGGTCGTGTTGGTTGCAAGCGCGACTGCCGATCAGGTCTTGGGTTCGATTCCCGGGTCGGGCACTTTAAAATTTTTCTAGTTTAGATTTTCTAGTAGTGGCTCAGAGTCTGGATTTGTGCCCGGTGTATGACAATAGATGCACCACCTATTCCATGGGTGTGTACTACACTCCTGCCTACCTCTTCGGGGATAACAGGCGTGATTTACGTTATGTTAAATCATTTTAAAATATGTTATGTGATAGAAGTGTAAGTAGCACATATGGTAAACAAATCGTACCTGCTACTTGATCCAGCAGTTGGAAATGTTTATGTAGCAGTACAAACCATAAATATGTTATAAACTTGATTTCTCCAATGGTCGAGAAGTTAATAAAGCTAACGGCTGAAACGGAGTACGTAAGCTTCAATTCCGAATGAGGAGATATAATTTTTTTGTAACAAACATGAATATTTGTTCAAAGAGTGTTTCTGATTTGTAAATCATGTTATAGAGGTATTTATTTATAGATTTATCATCTCTGGAGCTATTACAAGCGTGATGTTACGTTTTTTGTACATATATGTTAAGTCGTCTGGTTATCATAGCACAAACTATGATAAGATGGGAATTAAATGCCGTGTATTAAGTTAATGCAAGATATTATTATTTCAATTATACACCTAACCATTACAACTCTTGAATATTTATTACGAAACAAAATGCTAAAGGTTATTACATTGTACTGAAAATCATACATTTACATTAATAAAACGAGTCAAACTTTACAAATAAATTAACAATAAAGCGCGTTATGAGTAATTACGAGCAACTACAAAACAATTTACGAGCAACATATGAAATATCAATTGTGTGAATTGGAGCGGAAAACGACTGGCGTTCGTGTTTGAGTTGGAAAACTTTCATTTTAAAATGTTTAATTGACATCATCATTGCAACCCACAGGCCTCCACTGTTGGACATAAGCCTATTGCATGTATTGTCACGACGCATAGAGCAGGATGGACCTAGAGTGGATTAAACAATGCTGGAATGGATGAAAAAATCATTATCTATCACATATAAGCTTTGCACAAAACTTTTATTGTCGTAACGGTACAGGTTTAAAATTTACCTTAATGCTCCGTGGGTTTAGAATTTATATTCTCGGTGATATATTTTTAAAAATGATGAGCATTTCGCATATGACATAGTATTTTTTTAACGTGGCATCACGCCTGTAATCCTCGAGATGATAGGCAGAGGAGTGTACTGTATTACCACGGTTCACCAGTTACCTACGTTTACGTCCCACTACGGAATAGTTGATGAGGCTATTGCCACACACCAGGCATATATAGACTCTGAGCCACTACTAGAAAATGAAAATTAGAAAAATCCAGTAGTGCCTGACCCGGGAATAGTACTGAGGACCTCACGTTCAGGGATCGCCCTTGCAACAAACACGACCAACGAGGCAGTCAAAAGATAAGCGGACGAGATATCTTTTTCATTTTTCAAAAATAATTTAATAATGTTGAATGAAAAAATATAAAAAAATTATGTTATAAAAAAATGTATAAAAAAATAATGTTGTTTTGTGTGAGGAAAACAAGGTATGTGTGTAACGATGACGATATTTGGCACTTGATCCTGTCTGCCTTCCCCTAACGAACTTGGCGTGACTGTATAATAAAAATTATATTCATCTATGTCTATGTCTTAAGTAGTTACTAGGTTAGTGATATAAATTTATGCTTTTTTCTCGAAGGATAAGGTTCTGGAATTTGTAATTTTTTGGTATGTATCATGTAAATGAAAAACAATGTTGCTAAATTAATATTTTTTTGCAATTTTCATGCTGCCGCCGACACGGTGCTTTTTTTGATAAATAATAAATTTAAAATAATTTACTTTACGTATAATAACTTAATAAAATATTCATCAAATATATTCTATTTATAATTGTTTGAAAACAATAAGATTTCCCACAATTGGCAAATTAATCGCTCGTTTTTCCCCGAAACCATTTTCTCAAGATCCGCCATTACGGTAATAACAATAATGAAAAACCATCGTAAAATCGGAAGAAGTCACTTAATACCTAATGTAGCGTCGATAAAATTACTACAGTACCTTAATGAAACGAAACCGATGGAACCGGCGGAACAAACGTGTTTGGAACAAAAGGGACGTCCTGATACCTATCTATACCTGTTTTGTTAACTTTCCAACCGAAAATTGAACCTTATTCCACAGATATAAGGTTGGCAATAAACGCGGCGATCCTGTAAGTCCATACGAAACGTTTTGTAGCGAAAGCGCCCCGTTTTCAGTCAGTGCCGCTCGTGGCGCCACTGTTGACGGTGGGCGTCTCGACGCTCGTACAACCCCGCGCTTTTTCCTCATCTATCAAATAGAAAAAAAAACACAAATTCATTATCTGTGATTCGATTTTCAAATGTGAAGTTTTCGGGTGCTCTTACCAGTCCCATGTAGCGGCGAGCCTCAACCGGCCACGCGGCGTACGGTTGCAAATGATACAAAAATAGTGATTTTATATGTGTTTTCGGTATATCGGCATGGCGAGTCGCGTTGTATATTGCGTGTGTTTTGTCGCTAAATAGATTTCGTATACAAAAGGTAAATTAGCCGTAATTACGATAACAGAACATATGTTGCTGTTGACTTATTGTACAGTGAATAAAAATACTTTATTCCATTCAATTATGTTACTATACAGTATTAAAATAATATAAACATTTAAAATATACTACTTATTACCACAGCTAAATTATCACAACGATATCCTGTTGTATAATTGTTATCTTCTGAAAAAAAATGCTACACTTATATACATTTGTGTACTTTCTTAAATTAAGATGTATTGATTCGTAATATTAATGTGTGATGCCAAAACGGAAACCACCTGTTATTCTGTGCACGCTATATTCGTCTTTATAACGCGGTGTTATTGTCTATAAATGCGTACAGTATAGTGACCGATAACAACTGGATTTGTTTTGTGAGCGAATGTTTTTCGCTATTCAAAAAAATAATAATGCTCTAACTAATAAGTACTTCGTTACATTGGTAACACTGATCAAGTAAACTCATAATTTTTATAAATGTACATAATACTGAGATCTGACTAAACGTTAATGAACGAATTTATCTTAGCTAATAGTGCAGTTTCGGTTGGCATTAATTTAATTAATTATGGTAATGGACTGGTGTTAATTTATTATTTGTGTAACTGAATGATTTATTACATGTAAATTCCAATTTATGCATGCATTGTCTTTGTATTTCTTATATCTGAATTGATACTATATAAATAACTAATATCCTCCTTATATTATCTAAATATATATAAAAATCTATCTATCAATCTAAATATATATAAAAAATTAATAAAACGAAAATAAAATAAAAATGATGATGTTAAAATATCAGCCCTGCCCTTTATAAAAATAATTTGGGTACTGTTGAAAGTAATCTGTATACCTACTGTTGAAAATATCCAAATCAATGCCTCTCGGGTTTGCAAATGAGTTCAAAACATTACTTTAATTTCGAAAACAGGGATACATCATTACATACAAAAAACGACGCAACCTTTACTACTTTGTTACAAATAATGCCGTGTCAGAAGAAACATTGTCATTAAATAAAGGACACGCAAAAACCTCCCTTTTTCAAGGCTTCATAATGTATTCACTATTCATATAAGGACCTGACTTAATGATGTCAAAGGTCGCGTTGGCGGAAACTTCGTGAAGTGTTCACGGTATAGTTAATGCATGTCCGTTAAATAGTTATCGAGATTTATTTTGTATATTTCCTGTCATTGTTTTATCTATGGATAATATTTTAACAGGTAAATTGAGGCGACCGTCAAGTTACATAATTAACTTTAAAGACTTGAGACTTGATTTTAATAGCGGAAAAGGCATTGTTTGAATCAAGATTCTCTTAATTTTTATTTACTATTAAATATGTACATATTATTACCATTATCAAAAAGTCTTCTGTGAATATAAGTATTTTTAAATTTGATTTTCTATCTGGAATCGAAGTTTAAGACAATATACATATAATATGTATGACCGTGTAAAAATGGTTCTTAGTTAACTTTATAACATCCGCTTAGTAAGCAAAATATTCAAGACAAAAATTCATTATAACTCCTTTATTATTCGCTTGCTGGACACGTGTCTCCTCTCATATCGAGAAGGTGTAATACATAAATAGCCAGCCACGATGGCCAAGTACAAAACTGGCAGGATTCTCATATCATAGAAAACTCGGAAATGTCTAAGTTCCCTCAAGATATTACTCTCCTCGTTTTATTCTCAGTAGTCTTAACTCATAACTCAGTACTCATAACATAACAGTACTCATACTCATAACTCAGTAGTCTTAGGAGTGTGCGAAATTTTGAATCCCAATCCAATCCAATCCCGGTAGAGATTCTGAAAACCGAATCACTAACTCTTTCTACTGTATTTCCTGTAAACTTAAGTATTAAATCGACATCTCCTTTATGTAAAGTAGCTATTTTACAAAATATTTTTCAGCCATAACTTTTATAGTTCAACGATTAAATATACATATTTGCGTTCACTCCAGATCTATAATTTTAGTTAAAATCGGAACACTGAGTCACGTACAACAAATTCTTACTCGAAAAATCTTTAAGAAATATATAAAGAATGGAAATTACATACAAAATAAAAATAAACTTACCTGTGTTGTACTTTATTACAGGAAATCGGTTTGTGCCAATATATTCTAATAAGGCTGTAGTTTGTGACATACTCTTGGTCCTGCCACTTGACCTCATTACTATTATCGCCACGAGATCATTACGGAGTTCCGCGATGGACACTCGAGGGAGCATGTCAAGCTGTTGGAACATAAATATGTCTCCTGACACTTGTACCTATCTCTTTTTAATTAATTTGGTTACCGAAGTGTATTTTCTAGTGAAGAGAATAGCGAACGACCTGATAGCAGTCACAAATGTCTTGCCGCTTGTATACGTCTAGATCTCACTTAAAGGCTACTTACAGACATTACATTCGACTTCCGAGATTTTCACCAGCAGTAGCAGTAGAGACACGGGAGTTGTCGACAGCAATAAATAACGATATTGTGGTTCTTAATCAGTCATGATATAAATTCTCGATTATATTATCGACTGATTATCCAGTTCGTTTGATCTCTCTTAAGTACCAACTTTTCTTTCAGTTCCACATAATTATATATTTTAGAGAATTGTTTTGAAATTCGTTACAGTAATTCATTATGTCTTCGAAGTTTCAATATACGTAGGTCTTAGTTTAGGATTAACTTACGTACAAAACTTGCCATTCAACCTACAGCTTCAATACCGATTCATTAAAAGGGACCGCCGCGATATGTCAAGGGTCATTTTGTCAAAAAGTTCTTGGCGAATATCTCTCAGTAAGAGATTAATGTTACAACATTCATGAAGCTTTTGAGGGTTACTGAGGAACTTCCTGCTAGTTCTGAACACTAAGAAACTTATAAGGGCCCTTGTATTGACTTCGGACTTGGACAATATCGTGAAACTTGGCACTGTTTTATCAATATAATTGTAATTCGATCTGAAATCAGTCGCCGATATCATCACCTTTGAAGAATTGTGCCCATCATATTTTACTATGAGTAAATATTAGTTACCATTACCATGTGCATTGTAATAAACTAGTGGTTCCAAAGAAATATTTACTTAAAATTTTAAACGGAAATTTGTCACATCGGATGCGTAACCCGTGCCATTACAGTATTGCGTCGATGTCTGTAGTCGACAGTCGGCAACCGCTGCATCCATTCATCTACATCGTTGGCGAACTGCTGCTGTATAGCAACTATTGGATACGTCATATTTCCAAGTTAAATGAAATGGAATTAAATGAAATTTCAGAAAATTCTGTGCAGTCAGTTTACCGTGAAGTATACAAAATTTCATTATAAAACATTAGTAGAAAAGTATAATATTAAAGCTAGTATGTAACAAAATATATTAAACAAACAAACATAGGACGATATGCGAAGCGCAGCAAGGCTACCGAACTACGGTACACTAATTATAATCTCGAATTATGTACCTTATAGCAATTGTATTTAATTCATCCAGGCGAATTTTCCTTAACGATTCAAATATATTTATTTATTTACTAATATTTATTGTTTAAGATAAACGCTACTTATATGCGCTATTTTTACGACGTGGGTGTTAATAATTTTCCCGCTTGCGTACTTCCTTCATTTCCTGCGCATAAATTGATCTAGACTCGATCGACGGCTCTTGGCATTTTCTTCCGACACGCGACAAATTCAAACGCGGATACCTACTAGTTTTAATTAAACTGATAAATTTCCTGCTTTTATAAATATTGAAATTTCTAGCTAGCATTTTCAATGCTTTTTAATATATATGTTATGTTATGAGATGATGATAACGATGATTAAGTTATGATCGTGATAGAATAAAATAAACATCAATTAATACATGTGTGTTATTGAAGATCTAAATTTAATCGTGACCTAAAAAATTTAAATTACAGTATCCATATAGAATACATAAGAGAGATTAATTCACGAGCTATGGGTGCAGGGCCAAGAAGCGCAAGTTTTAATTAGTGTTACTTTAGCAGTGATAATAAAAGACATATGCAAACTCAGCAGTGAACAGACGCTAGAAGTATGCAAAACTGATACTAAATGTTTGGTAGTTACATTATTTGAATAAAGATTTTTTCATGACTGTACTGGCTTTTGTGACATAGATAATGTAACTTGGCTAGTTTATTTACATTACACCTAATTATAAATCATATTTCATGAATTTTAAGACTACTTAGGACAAGTTTTATGAAGAAGTTTTTCTTAATAGGATCATTAGATTAACTTATCAAGCAATATCTACCTTACCGAGTTATGTTTGTATAGAATAGAAATGCCATGGTATTGTGCGCTCCTGGAACAAGCAATTTAAGGCTTCCATTCATTTGTTCCGCCTACGTCTAATATCTTGACGTCAGAAATATCTCCAGTTTAAAGGGCAAGGGAGCCGCAATGTAGGTCAGGTCGCTTAAGGATCTTGGATGTTTGTTTATGGTATCCATCCATGTCTTCTATTGTTTTGAACTCTTCGGTATTTTTTAATTACGATTCCATCGAGACAAATAGCTTGTTAATAATTTCAATGATTCCATGATTTTGGTTTCTTCATCTCATTTGTTTGAAGTTTGGAAGCAATGTTCCGTTTACATGCTGGCGTCTTAATAAATATGTACTTAGCACAAC
>DWTO01002805.1:0-13417 GCA_018244755.1 Jemadia pseudognetus
GAAAAATTCTATAGTGCCTGACCTGGGAATCGAACCCAGGACCTCCTGATCG
The DNA here is from genome assembly GCA_018244755.1 of Jemadia pseudognetus. Lineage (NCBI taxonomy): Eukaryota > Metazoa > Arthropoda > Insecta > Lepidoptera > Hesperiidae > Jemadia > Jemadia pseudognetus. Next base: position 53 of record DWTO01002805.1, read on the forward strand.
GCAGTCGCATCGCGACGAGGCAGTCATTGCATTGTGGACAATATGTTTATACATATTATATATATGTATATAAATTATAAAACAATGCTAATATTGCATATTATGTACATAATGTTACCACTAGTTCCCAAAAGTCCTATGGTCCTCAAAAAAAATTTTCCACACTCCTACTTACATTAATTGATGTCGTTTTATTAATATTACAATCTATGACTTCATGCTCTAAAAAGTTTTCTTTATATCATATTTATTGATATTATGTTATGAATAGATAATTTGAAATGTATGCTGAGTTTTACTAATTTGTTACATGCAAGCAATTTTCCGTGAACTTTTGATAATTGGTGAGTCTATTTTTATTATATGATGGGTAAATTTTGTAGGTTACATCTCTCTCACCATCTGGTGAAACTACAGTCAAATCCGAGTCTTTTCTATACTATACGATTTCAGTTAGTTTAAATTATGATTGTAGTTTGTTCCAGAATCATTAAATTTTTAGCACCTAATTTTTTTATATTACCTGCAGGGTGGCGTACAGTCGAACGTTATTCCTGAAAAACTGACTGTTGTATTCGACATTCGTTTGGCCGTTACCGTCGATCATAAAAAATTTGAAGAACAGGTAACAGATATAAAATATTTTACGACTATTATTATTATCTATATACCAAACTATCGATTATTTTACAACTTTTTGTGGCGATATAACCAACAAGATATTGTTTATTTTTCAGATAAAGCAGTGGTTTGCGGAAGCCGGCGATGGGATAACGTATGAGTTTGAGCAGAAAAACGACCCCGTGGAATGCACAAAGCTCGATGCTACAAACCCATACTGGATTGCATTTAAGGCGGCAGCGGATGAAATGTACGACTTTTGTTTTTATGCACATAATTTTTTTTATTATTTATGTCATTATTTGTATTTTTTGTATGTAAAAATATGTAGATTTATCTTCAAATCTGTAAAATCTAGACGCATTATATTTTCGTTGTAGGAAGATTAAGCTGGACTGCAGAATCTTCCCTGGTGGTACAGACAGCAGATACGTACGTGAAGTCGGTATACCTGCATTGGGATTCTCCCCAATGAACCACACACCAGTGCTTTTGCATGACCACGATGAATTCCTCAATGCCGATATCTTTTTAAAAGGCATAGATATTTATACTAAACTTATTCCAGCTGTTGCTAATGTATAATATGGCTTTGTAACTGTAAGACGTACGCTGTGTATAAGTTATATCTATAAATAAAAATCAGGATTATATTATTGTTTTTGTTGTTTATATAATGCATATTTTATGTTATTCAAAATAAAATTATAACTATGAATGTATTGTCTTTTTATTTAGTACATCCGATAATTTCGTTAGACCTTTGGTATAAACCATGCAAATCATATTAAGGTTTATTCAAACCGACAGAGAGAGAGAGAGAAAAAAACAAAACAATCCATATGTTGACTAAATCAAATGCAAACACAAAAAAATAACAGGGTGCTTGGCGAATAATAAAATTATTGTTCCTTTGTCGATGCGCAAAAGTCATGATATCGACTTTAAAAAAAACTTGACAACTCTATCAAGCAGTTTTTGAATTTGGCATTTGTGTTCAAAGTAATTTATTTATAGTCAATATTATGAAAAAATAGTAATAATACCTAAAGTACTCTGTGATTATTACAAGTGCCTAATTAAAAAATAACTTTTTGTTTATTAAATTATTGATATCTAAAGATTATATGACAATAATATGAACAATGAATAAAATATGTCGAATGTGTTTAGAAGAAGGCGTACTTTCATCGATATTTGCGCGGAATTTCAATTTATCTTTAAGTGATATGATTGAATATTGTACAAATATAAAGGTAAACGTGTAATGAAATCAATTTTACACGCATGCAAATACTCTTTTGAATATACATATAGTACTTTTTAAACATGCAATCAATTGAATTGTTTACTTGCTTAATATTTAGATACGAAAAAATGATGGCTTACCAGAACAAATGTGCAGTAATTGTGTGTATAAGTTGGGTGTTGCATATCACTTCAAGCAGACGTCTGAGAGCGCTGACATACGTTTGAGACAATACTTGGGTCTGCAAGCGCCAGTTAAGTATGTTACTGCCTTACTTTTATAATAATTATTCCAGTTTTTAATAGCACCTGCCTATATTATTTACTAAATAGTATTTAGCAATAAATATTTTGCATTTTGATTCCAATGTTTTAATTTAATTGTATATTGGTGAAATTTTACCATTTCGACAATAGGGTGATAGAATTTTAGGAAACTACTTAGTAATTATCAGGAATTAATTAATTAATTAATTCATTTATTTAAACTAATTAAATTAATTAATTTAAACCCAGGACATCCCAGCAGTTGCATTTGCAACCAACATAAGCAATGAGGCAGTCACACTACCAATGAGATATTTGTAACTTGATATTGTTTTTGTGAATATTTCAGATGCAGCGATGTGGCTATTATGACAGATCCAGTTGTAAGTTCTGTATTTATTTATGTAAGACATTTAACAATACATATGTACAAAAGAAGCCATTAAAACTTTAAAAAATCTGTTGTTGTAATAAAAAAAAATCTTATCATTGCAGGCAAACACTCAAGTAACAATAGTCAAAAAATGGTAAGGGTTGTAATGTTATTTGTTTTGATTTAATTGTTGTTATATAAATATTATAGTATGTAGCTTAAGAGGGGATTTTGCGCTTTACTCAAGCACATCAGAAAATCATACAGGGAGAAACCTTATAATGTACTCCTACCATATATGGACCCTTCATATAGGGGCATTGTTGAGGGTAGCCTGTCAGATTAGTTAATAAATCGATCCTCAGAATTACTGAGTGTGTCATAACAGCAAGGTAAGTTAAGTACATACAGAACAGTATATATTTCAATAATCTGACTATTTAAGTGTGGCATACGAAAGTGAGTGAGTCACAAAGTAGTAAAAAAAGGTCACCTTGAAGTACTCAAGCTTTAAATAACCTGAAAAAATTAAATCTGACGATTTTCATAGGGTGATGTAGCCTAAACCATAAATAAACAGAACTGTATTTCCATTTCACATCTGTTTTTCCTTCTCACACTTTCTTTATCTCTTACTCTCAAATTCAAATTGCATTTATTCAAAATTGGTTCATTAGAACACATTTTGTATGTTTGACCTAATCTTGCATTGTGCTATAGGTCCACATGCCTCTTTAGTAACTGGAAATTTAACATTCCGGGCTCACCTACTATTGATAACTGAAGTAACTCATATTCATCTAATAGTTGTTTATTTTTTGTTATAATATTGTTATTTGATATGATTAAAAAAACACTTGCATTAATTAAGATGATAATTTAATCAATAATGTTCATAGATTATTCAATAAAAATAAATCAATTCATTTAAGTTAATAAATAACAAACATAAAAAAAAAATTGACGAATTGAATACCTCGTCCTTTTTGTAGTCGGTTAAAAAATTTGATAGTTTTGTCACTTTAACTAGACTTTAACTCAAGCATACATTGAAAACTTTCTTCTGTGTGTCAGTAAATAGGTCAGAGTAAGTTTGATTTTAGTTTTCTTTTGTATGTAGTAAATGCAAACCAGAGCCAAAAAAGAGCAGTACAAACTACAAGAGAAAGCCAGAATCTGAGAAGCTAAAGCGAGGCCCGAAACCAAAACCAAAGAAAGATCACACTTGCTTTCATTGTAACAAGCAATTTAAATGTGATGCACAACTAGAAATGCATATAAGGTATGTTTTTGAATGTAAAGCATAATTTTGGATGTGTAAATTTTAATTTTCTTTACCTAACGTGATCTCTGTTTAGTAATGATTATTTAATTTTCAACCATGTGTATACATGTTTAATACTATATACATACAATACAACATCACATGTGTAATTCCAGAAGAGGTAAACAGAGCAATCTAGTGCACTTTCACTGTTCACAGAGATTTTACAGGTTAGAAGTCATAGCTTAGATTAGAAATGCAAGGTATGATGACATGGGACTGAAACATAACTAGTGAAACTGGGGACTGTACACTCTTCAGCCTACCTCTTCGGGGATTAGATGTGTGATGTTACATATGATGACTTGGTGGCTTGCACGTATATTCCTTTAAGAAGAGTGTGAATTGTAAATTGCGATGTTGATGATTAAGTGATGGAGATTACAAAAATTATGTTTTATTTACAGGACTCATACTGGTGACAAGCCGTTTGTATGCATGTACTGTCCACGAAGTTTCACACAGAAACACAACTTGACCATACATCTACGCATTCACACAGGAGAGAAGCCATTTCAATGTGAAATCTGCAGGTACAGTATTTTCTATATTGCTGGAGAATTACAGTCTTGTTGGTTTAGATCCGCAGTTCCAATCCTGGGTTGAGTACTGGTGGGTTTTTATGTTTTGAAATTTGTAGTAATAACTTGGAGATGGGAGTGGTGCCTGGTATATGGTAATAGACTATACAGGCAATATGTACTCCATGAATAACTGGTGAAGTGTAGATGTGTACTACTCCCTCTGCCTACATATTAAGTTTTGCTGGAAAATTGTATTAGGATCAAGAATACCTTTATTCTTATGAAGAATTGTAGGTACATTCACTTACAATGAGACCTTATAATCTTTCTAATAATGTAACAGTTGTAGCAATTAGTAAATGTGCTAATGTTACACATTTAAGTAATTACACTGTTCCAAGTATGAATACAGAATTGCTTTAATAAAGTTTATGGGTAAAATTTGTTATACAATATCATCTATGCCTGTAATGATCTTAATATTTGCTTAAAGTTTAATGTAATAAAAAAAATTAAGTGAATTGAATATAATTTCTGTCATATTTGATATATTGCAGTATCATTATCAGTTTTTCGAAGTATTTATTGTCAACAAATTGTACATATAAACAAGAATATGAATTATATTTGTCTGCCATACATTGTTATTCATATGGATTTTTAATACCCAACCCTTTTTCTCTTATCTCTTATTTCAGCAAGAGATTCGCAGCGCAAGGCAATCTCCACGCTCATCTTAAAATTCACACAGGACAAAAAGATCATGTAAGTCATATCAGTGTAGGAATAGACTGACATACAAAGTATTGTAGTGAGAATGGGTGGTCTCTAAACCTGTCAAATTTATGTTATCTCCCGTGCTAACTGTTATTAGTCTATGTCCAACACAACAGCTGATTTCAATGCTGTCGCGGTAAAGACTGCCTGAGTCTTCAATGTTATGAGCACTCAGGAAACCTTTAACAGTACCTAACATCATGCCTATAATTCCCGAAGAGGTAGACAGAAGAATGTAATACACTCCCACTTTACATTAGTTATAGCTAAGTCCCACTAATAAATAGGTGGTGAGCCTATTGCCATAAATTGGGCACATATCCAGACTCCGGGTCGATACTAGTTAATCTAATTTAGAAAAATTCAGTACTGCCTGACCCAGGAGCTCTTGATTGACAGTCACACTTGCAACTGACAGAACCAATGAGGCAGTCAGTAAGTTTAACAATGAAATATACATATATGTTGCACTTCAGGTGTGTTCAATCTGTGATAAATCATTCATTACATCCAGTGAACTCACTCGTCATATGAACAAGCATAGAGGTGTGAAGAAGTTCAAATGTGATGTGTGTGGCAGAGCATATATACATCGAAGAGACCTCGTAAGTACAGACATCATTTTAAATAGTGCAAAAATGTATTTACTTCTATACAAGCAATAATAAAATTTCATTGTTCCAAAACATTTTTAACATCCCCTATCTGTGCAAACTAGCGCTATCTATTTTATGTGCATTTAAAAAATATGTATTTGGTTGTCAGTATGTTGACCCTAGAAACATCCCACGAATTTATTATCATACTCACCCTTTTTGTTGGCAGATAAAATGTAGAAACTAAAGCGGCGAGCATCAGTCTATCTTTTCTTACCTTTATGACTATTTGAATAGGGGGTAGGAAAGCTTTATACATGTCCATATAGTCCATATTTCCACATTAGTAGGGTCCTTCAAGGATAATCTCCTATAATAAATACAAAGAATATTTTATCAATACATGGATATGAAACGGTGCATATTGACACTGTCATGGCCAGTACGCAGTAGACAAAAAGTTGAATTAAATTTGCTATCAATTCTTGATTTTCTCACAGTCCTTTTATTTCATAGAAATATTGGATGCCTTATATTTATTACTTTCAATACCAATAGAATTTCATTGGTAAATAATATTATACTTAAAAAAATATTTTTCATATATGAATTCAATGCCACTATAAACCATCTGTATCTTAAATTGTTTAGGTACAAAATATGATCCAAAATATGATATGTATAAATTCCTACACTATAACTTAAATATGAGCACATTTGTTTTTCGTAGATTGTTTTTGTATACCTACTCATTTAAGCTATGTTTATTTGTTCCAGAAATTACACCTGTTAAGAAAACACCCTAATAATACAAACAAAGAAGTCAACTTGGAAGTTACTATCCCTGAGAAACCGTTAGCTTTGAGGGGTCACTTCATGTCACAAACGGCTGATAAGAACCAACAGCCACACACAATGGTGTCAGCGAGACATGATAGCTGTGTCTATGTTGTAAATCCTGGGGCTACCAATTATAATAATACTCTATAATGAAATAAACTAATGTAAAATATAATACTCAAAAAGATCTCAATTACACTTAATTAGCTATTACATAGTATTAAACATCTTTGAAGTTTTTTCTGGTCAAGTTTAAAATAATGTTTAATTATGCAATTTTACTGTTAAAATAATATATAACTTAGACTTTATCACATGTATATTCTAGTTTTATATTGGCTTATCCTCCCACATTGAAGTGTTACAATTTTTTTAAATCCAATAAATTATTTCGGTGTGTAATTTTTTAAAGCCAACGAAATATTGTGCTAGGTGTTCAATTTTTTTAAAGCTAGAAAAATATTTCAGTGTTTACATTTTTTATAAATCTATGTGAAACAAATAAGCAATAACAATGTAACAGTTTAATGTATTGTACCATTAGTGTTAAGGAAATAAAGTGATTGCTGAAATTAAAGCCTATTATCATACATTTGAGATGTGAGTTACTAAATTAAATTACTCATTTTTTCACTCATAGTAAAAATGTATTAAGAAATAAAATGCCGGCTTTAATGAGTTTTATTAGTAGCATTACTGGAATTCCTATTTTTACTGATGGTTCTTAAATACCTTCGAGGTGTGTAACTATTTATTTTTATGGAAAGCTTACAGCCAAATTAAAAAAAGAAGATAAATACAGTAAATTAGTATAGGCCATTTAAAAGTTTCCGCATATAAGCATAAGACAGGTAGAAATGTGAGTGAGGTAGAATGACATAAATATAACAAAACTGCAACAGGACAATATTGATTAAGGACTAAATCTTTTGCTAATAAGCGGTACGATTCGGAGGTATGGTATGAATCAATATCTACCAAGCATGCTTATCTATTAAATGATCTAGAAGATCTGATCATAAAGTAAATTTGCCAATAATTACTTTTTATTAATATAACTGATAAATAGTTTGGTTTCTAAAGTTAGTGTGTGTGTACTTTAAACACAGCTTTATTTTAAGATAACATCAGATTTATATTTAAATCTTGTGCACACAGTAGTGCATGTACAAATTGTAGAAAGGAATTTAGCTGAGAAATTAGTTGAATGAATTAAATGTGGGTTACCCGGTTTTAGTGAACAATGAAATAAAATAAAAACACTCATGTCAGTATTAAATCAACAAGTGTTTTATTTCTTTAACATAATAATGTAGTAATAATACACAGTTGATATTATCGTGTTTTACTTTAACTAGATATTCACTATGGCAGCTTCTTGTCATTCAACGGATTGGGATCCACTCATCTAGGATGTCAGCGTATTTGACTCTTTCTGTAAAGATAAAGTATGATTTTGTGATAAATACAAAATCCAACATAAAGGCTGTAATCCACAAAGAGGTAGGTGATAAATGTCACTGTTTTAATGTCACAAAATGTAACATCACACCTGTAATCCCCAAAGAGGTAGGCAGAGGAATGTAGAACAATCACACATTTCATCAGTTATATTTATGTCCCACTATGCAATAGGTGGTGTGCCTATTGCCATACACTGCAAACATATCCAGACTCCAAGCCACTACTAGAGAAACTGAATTAAAAAAAAATTGTAGTGCCCGACCCAGGACCTCCTAATTGGCAGTTGCATTTGCAAACAATACAACCAACAAGGCAGACACCGTTGTAAGTGAATATAGTTATATTAGGCACCATGATTTGGCATTAAGTTCACTACATAGTATAAATAAAACAGTTGTTCTTCCCGCTGTCTGTCTATTCCTATGTTTATATTCTTAAAACTACACAACAGATTTGGATGTGATTTCTTTTTATAGATAGAGTGACTCAAGAGGAAGGTTTATATGTATAATACATGCTTAATATAGTAGAGGAATACTGATAATTTTAGAGGTTTCTAGTTTGATGTCGTAAATAAACAATTTTTTTTGCGCTTACATTGCAAACACTGGCTAAATCCTATGAGATATATCAAAAAAATGTTGTATAGTATTGTACACCTTATAAAGATCTCCAAAAAAGTCCATGATGGCATATGTCTATCCCTTAGGGATAGTCGACAATAATCATTTTTTATCCTTTAATTTTTGCAAGAAAAAAAGGCTTATTTATGAAGCAATTTTAAGCAATTCAGCTCAGCATTCATCCTTATCCAATTAAGTACCTTGAATAAATTTTGCATTTAATATAGATCAATATGGCCCATTACAGCATGTAACTTAAATGAATATTTTCGAAGAAATTACAGATTTTAAATGCAGGCAGTTACGGCAATACTAGCTGGGGCCCAGAGGTTTCAACGAGGCTTAGATTTGAGCATTGAGTGTTAGAGAATAATCTCTAAAGAAAACATGTTTGTACTGTATAATGATAAAAAGCTATGAAAGTTGAACATATATAAAGACATTCTGTAGTATATTTAGTATCAGAATTGCCCCTGTGTGAAGCAAGGGTGAGTTGCTAGTTAAATATAAAATATCAGATACATAAATTTTTGACTGCCTTGTTGGTCGTGTTGGTTGTAAGTACGACTGGCGATCAGGAGGTCCTGGGTTTGATTCCCGGGTCGGGCACTATAGAATTTTTCTAATTCACATTTTCTGGTGGTGGCTCGGAGTCTGGATTTGTGCTATAGTGGGACGTTAACGTAACTGGTGAAACGTGGGAGTGTACTACATTCCTCTGACTACCTCTTTGGGGATAACAGGTGTGATGTTACATAAAATTTTGCTGGTGAATCCAGTTCTTTTTAATACTTGTATTGTGTAAAGTTCTTTTTAATACAAAATTTTGACATTGTTAGTGCCCGAAAAATATGAAAATAGTAAAAAAAATTAGAATAATTTTATAGCTAATCAAACTAAAAAGTGAAAAATTATTCTTAGTATAAGAACAAAATGTTTGAAAAATTGATAGTTTTAATTTTATACATTAATTTTTGCAAACACAATATTATAGTGGCGGATTTAGAAATTTTCAAGGTACAGGTTGTACAGTTTTTGCCTTCTTTTTGCCTACATAATTGTCGTGTCTTACATTATCTTTTAATCCAACAATTTACTATATAATAATTACTGCAAAATTTGTTGCAGACTTTTATCAGTAAGACATCAGAAAATCGTCATGCAAAATATTTTTTTTCTATGTGGTAGAAAAAAAAAATCCGGTCTCCAAAAATTTGCCGCCCTAGGCTCAAGCCTACTCAGCCCGTTGATAAATTCGCCACTGCAATACTGTCTGCTAAAAAAGACACTAGTTTTAAATGTAAATTAGTATTAAATAACATTGATTATAAATATAAACGATAGAAATTTTTATACTTACTAGGAGTTTGGAAATCCTCTGGATGCAATTCAATATAATGTCTATAAACTGCATCTTTTTCCGCAAAATAAGCATCACGTTTTTTTTGAACGTAAGTCAGTCCGGCAGTCCATATCGCCACAGCAAAAATATGTTTTTGGATACCTTAAATATTGTATTGAAAAATTAAAATAAAATTTGAAAGTAACATGTACTATTTTGTTTGTTATTTTATTATGTAATGGTTACCGCTGAATACAGGACGCCTTGTGCCGAAATTAATTACAATTCCTGTACATATACCGAACGGTACTCCTAATATATAGGACCAGTATTTATTAAGGACCGGTATTTCTCTTCCCTCATTTCCCAGCTTTAACAATTCTGTAGCAGACAAATGCGAAGCCATATTTTTCACAAATTAATAGTCTTCTCACGGAAATCAATTGACAAATCAAAACATTGACAGACAGTTGACATTGACATTTATTTTTTTTGAACTGACATTAAGGATATTCCGATAATATTTAGATGTTTGTCTAATTGCCACAAACGTCTGGAAATGTTGCACAAGAATATTTTGGTAAACAACACAGGTCCCCATTATGAACAACTAGAGCTGTATTCCACTAATAGTTCCTAACACCCAAAACACTCTTTTGGCCGTTCCAGAGGGTTCCTACGATCGTTTTGGTCGTGGCGAAAACTTCACTAATGACGTCGCACGTGAGCTCGCAACGACCATTTCAAGACGTGGGTCGTAGTAAGCGTTGCATGGGGATTGGTGGGATTTGAAAACGTCAAAGGAAAGATGTCAATATATCAATGTCAAATTATGATTATTAGAATATAATATATATGATACTCACTGATAATAAATATAAAAAATTGAATTATACTTTGTTTTCAATATAAATCAATTTACTGTTGAGATTTACTCATCTTAACCTGACTTTTTAAAGCCTTTGTTATATTTTTGCTAGGTCGCCATTTGTTATTATACTTCAACGCTCAAAACGCCCCTTTACACATTCCACTTGGATTTACGATTTCAATGCCCGCGCCTTAGTGCAATGGTAAAATCCGTGGTCGTGAGCGTGATCATTGTGAATGGTTAGTGGAACGCACCCTAGATATATTACAGCATTTTTTTTAGTTTACCACTATGCCAGTTAAAAACGTAACATCATGCTTTTAATTACCGAAGATGTAGGTAAAAGAGTCTAGTACACTCTCGCGTTTCACCAGGTATGTGTACGTAATATCGTGAAATAGGTCGTGAGCCTATTGAAATAGACCGAGTACAATTCCAGACCCCGAGTCACTATTAGAAATTTTAACTAGAAATACTAGCTAGAGAAATCCAATAGTACCTGACCTTGAATTTGAATCTCGACAAACGAGGCAGTCATAAACAAAAACAAAATTTAGCCAGATTTTACTGCCTCATTGGTTTTATTAGTTGCAAGTGCATTGAAATCCTAGATTAGATCTTTCCGACTAGGATATAGTAAGTGTATAGATATATGCTCATCACCTATACTAAAGTGGGACGTAGACGTAACGACAGGTGAAACTCAGAAGTGTACCACACTCCTCTGCTTACTATTTCAGTGATTGCATATACTATATCTATACTATATCTATGGTTGTTATATGCATATACTATATCTATACTATATCTATGGATGTTACGTTTACGTTACTTATATTCATAAGATTAATTGTATATTTAATTTTTGAAATGGCGTATATGAGCGACTAATTGTGTCGCCGATCACCAGTTATCCGCGAACTTTCAGTTTAAACCGACAATTGGCTAAAACCAAAACTGAAACCGAAACTAGCCGAATCCAAACTTTCGGTCGGACGTAATATTTTCTCTATAAATTTTTTGAAAGATAATCTCAGTGGTTTTAATTGATACATAATGTAAGGAGTTGTTGCTATCGTGGCAGGAATTGTAGGATAAAATATGTGTGCTGGAATAGTTATCTAATGATAAAAGTTACAACAGATGGCACTACAGGTCTAATGAAAATACTCGTTAGTCTAAGAAAATGTAGACTAAACAATACAAACAACTTGGATGGACGCTTAGGTATTTAAAAAAAAAAAAAAAAAAGTAACTTCACGCCTGTAATCCCCGAAGAGGTAGGTATTTAAAATTGTAGTAAACTGCAAATAAATTATTTTTATGAATATTTTTTTATATTTTCATAGTCTATTTCACAATTATTTACGTCTATTTTTAGTTTTGTGTCTATATCGTTTATATAAATATTTTTAAAGCAAAAATTAAATCTAGGCTATTCAGAGAGTAGATTCAATTTGATGTAGTCTAAATTCTTAACATTAGCAGTGTTTATACTGAACTTCAAGCTTTTCTTTATCAAGGAAAATATTTGAATACCATCTTAAAATATAATATTAATGATCGAAATAATTGCCAAAGGCATAAAGTGTTGAGGCTGCCTTATATTCTTGTTACAATTTTCATTTCCGAATGCGGCGTTAAGGTACGCTTCTAAAAACGGATTGGTTATTCCTTTACGTTTCTCACGTTGGGAAATCGTCCCATTTTCTGTGAAAAGGTACGACGTACACACAGCTTATGTAATATAAATGTATTTCAATTTATGCCTCATATCGCCTTCTTAATTTGTTTTTATCACACTTTATATTATCGCCATTAAAAAATATTCTTATGATGTTATTTTATTAATTTGCATATACTCGTAGCGTAGTAGAATACAGAATCTATACATCTAAGCTACATATCTATTTATATTATCTATACTATAGATAGTATACTAGATACAGCTGGTTTCAAAAGGCCTGGGCGTGTGGAGCGATGCCAATCAGGGTAGGTTTTTGCCCAGCAGTGGACTTGCATAGGCTGATGTATGGAAAGAAACACCTCATTTATTTAAATTAATCAATGTTATTAAACATTCTTGTCTTAAGAATTAAATTTGTGGCAAGAATTAATTCGTAACAACATGTTCAATATTTACTCCATTGCAAAGTTTACTCATTACATATTTACGACTCTAATGTTCCTCTATTCAACTACTTAAACTAGCTAATTTTTGTTACTAATTAGAGGAAATGATAACCATGAGATCGGCAAATTACTTAGGGAACAAATGCCTCGCCATGGCGCGCTCCGCCGGGTGTCAGGGAACGGAGCAGGCCCAAGAAACGTTGGCTTGATATCGTAAAGGATGACATGATATGCGTGCCATCGGACCCACCATCAAGGATGCCGAAAACCGTGCGAAGTGGGCTAGATGGAGCCAGAAAGCGGACCCTGGGTCATCACACACCAGTGTGAGGACGTAACCGGGACAAACGCGAGGATGATAA
>DWTO01002806.1:0-13417 GCA_018244755.1 Jemadia pseudognetus
TCCTGTGATTAGATAATTAATTATTTAGATAAGCAGAGAAATGTAATAGAGTGATTAGATTTATCCTGTGATTAGATGATTAGTTAATTAGATAAGCAGAGAAATATTAGCCAGTGATTAGATATATCCTGTGATTAGATAATTAGTTAATTAGATAAGCAGAGAAATGTTAGCCAGTGATTAGATTTATCCTGTGATTAGATAATTAATTATTTAGATAAGCAGAGAAATGTAATAGAGTGATTAGATTTATCCTGTGATTAGATAATTATAAATCATTAACATAATCATTCATTACCGTGAATTTCAGCCTGTATTAGCCCACTGCTAGACATAGGCCAAGCAAAATCGGAAGTTGCCCACAACACATTATTAATAAAAAATAATGATATTCATTGTATCCAATAATAGAACTGACAGCTGCATGGCAAGACATATCCCAGCTTTCCCAATACAACAGAAAAGCCATACCATACTTTCCTACGACAAAACCTCCTTCAAGGTATACAGATGGCCCTTCGAGAAGGATTTACGAGTCGAAGCCCACTTCCGTAGGGCTGCGGTCTTAAGGGTTACAGTGCCTTTGCTTACTCAAGGGTTTAGCTAGCACGGATTAGTTACGAATTATTGGGATGCATACATACATACCGACATGAGATTTCTCTATAATATATACTGAATTGTCATTACTTTATTATATAATCACGCCAGAACCCTCACGGAGTAGGTAAGGCCACCACGTACCTAACATCTCTATCCTTACAGATCTTTCATGCTTTTACATTCAACGTTCTCTTCATACATGTACATTGAATGCAGTGTTCAAAAAAATAGGCAGGGACAGAATTATAAAAGGGGACAGCCAAGAGAACGATTGGCAAATGTGTACTATTCCGCAGCGCCAACAATCAACGCCGACGAGGTTGTTCTGGCAATTTGTGCCAACGAAACTGTAATTCCATTTGCTGGAACATGACACACGCCCACACTATCAAATAGTTATGTCTATTATAAAGAGAGCTCAGGTAATTCGCGGACCGCAGTAATTTAAATTATCGCGTAAAAAAATGTGGCTAAAGTTAATGGAAGGTTTCTTTTTATTTACTTAAATTTTATTTAAAAAAGAATGAAAGAAAAAGATAAGAAGTTAAAAAAATAAATAAAACAATAGGGTGTTGCGCTACAATATCGAAAAACTATAAATCTTAACACTACGGAAATTTAATACGAATTTGAACCCAAGACCCGTAGGACGTGACGCGAGCGAAGGCCCTAGGGAATGTCATTAAGTAGCTCCGAGAAGCGTTACTTTCAGCGTGTCTGCCCGCGAATCCGATAAGGTTTAACCGCTTCATAAATTCCTTCCCCTCAAAAACAGTATTCACGTCATACGTCATACGTCATACGGGTCACCTCTTGTGAAATCCGCGAAGGGACTTTTCAAATACGTAGAACGAACTTTATGTTTAGATTGACAGCATATTAAAATAATCGTAGATATTGTAAAAAAAGTGACTTCACGCTTGTAATAACCAAAGAGGTAGGCAGAGAAACGTAGTACACTCCCACGTTTCGTCAGTCAGTTACGTCCCACTATAGACTTGGTGGTGAACCTATTGTCAAATTAATCCGGCGATATAAAACATATATAGAACGGCGATATAGAACTGAGCCGGAGTCGTGGATTCGATTTACGAGTACTGTCGTCGATACCGCATGGCACAACAGAGTCGACACAAGAACATGTTCTGCATTGGGATATTAAACAAATCTAAATAAATATATATGTAAGAACATACATGTATAGCTTAGATATTTATAATCAAAATATGACTAGAAAAACACTTGTATCCTGTCCGCTAACATTCAAATATTATCCTCAGATCTCTTTACGCCAGATATAGGAAAATATTCCAAGCATACTCATTCATGTACATATCAGTATTCAGAATAAATCGAGAGATATTCAGCCAGATCCACCCATTCTCCAGGAATACGCTCGTAAACTCCGAATGTATGAATTAAACAGAATCAACGTTTTACGACTAAATTGCTGTCGTTTCGCTACCCATTATGTATTAGTATCTGTCGTATTAAAAATGACATGCCTGACTTTACCTTTCTAAATAAACTCGTATATAAATTATGTTTAATATAATCGAAAATTAATAAATAAAAAGTTGTAAACATAAGCCTTGTATAATATGTGATATTTCGTAAGTATTTATATACACAATAAATACATACGTACATGAGTTAAGGCGAAAACGACTTGTTACAGGAAAATATAGTATTACAAGAAACAAAATGAAAATAAAATATATTTACTAATTTCTTCTTCGCGTTTGTTATTCTAAGGATATTAAAAAGCAAAAATAGATGGTAATTCGCAGCAAATGTTTCAGAAGAACCGTCGGGATTCGAACGGCGACCACCGATCCGATGTGCCGTAATCGTAAATACGATGTACATATGTATTCGAATTCACATTATGCATGGCTGTTTTGCATAAAAACTTATAAAATAAAATTTGCCCCGTATATTGTATTTATTTTGCTGTACAGGGGACTTCGACTGTGAAACTAATTATAAGTTTATTGATGATATTATCTCTATTTTGAAGAACTCTAATAAATATGATTAAATAATGAAACAAAATAATAGTTATGATTAAAAACCGTTAAAAGATGCATGCATTGATTTTATTATTTTTATTTATTCATTCATACATAATACAAATACAAAGGATACCTGAATTCCATACACTGAGGCACTTCCACAAATCGTCGAATACAGTTTTCTCCCGAAGTTTTGAGATACCGCAAAGTCTTTTTGGAAGTTGAAAGTAAATACCACTAAGAAAGAAGATGAATGAAAATACCTCAATGTCAAAGTAAAAATTTAGCAACGTTTGCGATGATTTATTTTTTATGTCAAAATTTCTCTAAAACATTCTATTGACAATGTCTTTGCTTTTTCGTGCTCTGTTTTTTATAAAATCTATGTAACGTTCGAAATTTTTGTTACATGATTTATGCACACACACACACATACACACTTATATATATATGTAAATATTAACACGTGTTTATTGCAACAAGTGTTTATTGTAAGCGCGACTGATGATCTAGAGTTCTCGGGTTCAAATCCCGGGTGGTGCACTATTGGATTTTTCTAAATTAGATTTTCTCGTAGTACCTTCGAGTCTGAATATGTGCCCGGTATATGTCAATGGACTCAACGGCGTGATGTCACGTATATATTTTATGTATAATAACTTTTATATTCAGCACATTTTACACTTTTTACAGCTGAAACACAATAAATCGTTTTGAAATTTGAAAAAAGCACAAGCGCTATTGTACAAAAACGGAACCCGGCCTAAAAATATATACTTACGTATGCACAATATGTTTAGTCTACAAATGACTTATCAACATGTCAAATTCACTATGACAGTCGCGGCTTTAAAATGACATTCTCGTGTAAAGGAGTAAGCTGAACCATCAAACAAACTTTTTTAGGCACAAGTACTTTTGGAGGGTCGAAGTAAAAAAGGTTGGTTGTCAACGAGGCATATTTTAAAAGTAAGCACGCCTTTTTAATAGTTTTCCATATATACTCGTATGTATGCGTTAACTGTCACCAAAAATATGGAAGAAAAATTCGTTGAAGTTTCAAGAACGAAATCAATTTCAAGGGTCCCTTAAGGTCGTTGTCATAAACGTGAAGAGATCCCTAGCCCAGGTGGCAGTTCAATTTTCAGGTATTATAAATGTAGCATTGAACATTCTAGAAGGAATGTACTCAATCTTGTTAAGTGCACAATTTTTCTCGCGTGTTCCTTTTGCGCCGTTGTGTGAACAAAATTTATTTACCGAGGAACACATGTTATAATAGCAAGTGTTATAAATTGAAAAATTCTATATGATGTTTTAACATAAAATTTCTTAACGTTTAATTTTTGTGTAAATCAAACAACTAAATAAACTCATGTTATTTTAATTGCGAATTTACGTATGTACATAAAACAGTTAATATTTAAATCAACGAATCAAATTCAGTAATAAAGCACTGATTTGAAAATAAACAAAGAAAAATACTATACTATACTTGACTGCGTCGTTGGTCGTGTTGGTTCCATGTGCGACTGCCGATCGGGAGGTCTTGAGTTCAATTCCCGGGTCGGGCACTACACAATTTTTCTAAATTACATTTTCTAGTAATGGCTCGGAGTCTGGATATGTGCCCGATGCATGGCAATAGGCTCACCACCTATTCAATACAGGGACGTAAAGGTAACTGGTGAAACGTGGGAGTATTCTACATTCCTCTGCCTACCTCTTCGGGGATTACAAGCGTGATGTCACTTATATCAATATTATGTAAGAAATTTTTTGGCAACTATGGTACCAAATTAATAACAATTGGCCGTATAAAAGAGGTAAAATACCTGAATTATATTTGAGCAAAAAAATATTTGAAAATGGAACCATCTGTCATAAGCTAATTGCGCAAAGTCAGCTGTCATTGATGGCTGATCGAAATCTTTTATTAAACTTTACGTTTTTAAGAACTTCACTCAGTCTTTGGCCAATTCCAAACTCGAATTTATTTGAACTGGTGAAAATAGCTTCGCAAGTCAGTTATATTTATTTTTGAAGTGTGAACGCTAATGCATCATGAACATTCGTTTGCACTTTATTTCTGTTACGCTAGTTTTATTTATTTACGCAGTCCATTATTAAATTTACTTATATATGTAAATTTATACCTAAACATTCTATTAAATATATGCACAGCACTAGAGCATTCACTACGCAAGATTTTTTAGGCTTGACACCAGTATATTTAGTCCGTCTGACCAAAACTAAACCAACGTCTCAACAACAGAAGTATGTTATATACGTATTTATATGAAAGGGAAATCTCGATCACGTTTGGCGCGTTTTATTCCCTTGTACCATATCCAAACGCACGTAGTTGGTTTCTTTTATTACCCATAAATCACTGCGAAAGTCCTTCTGCGTACCTATTATTGACCTGCCGGAAATAGGCTGTTCATATAATACAAATAATTCTTTATAGTTTTTTGTTTTACGCTTATATTATGACTGGTTATTTGGTTCAGTGTCTTGAGGACCTGGCGCCGGGCTGAGAGTAAGTTTAAATTACAATTTAAGACTGTATAGAAAGCACACCAAAATATTGCGGAATCCCAAACTTGTCGTCTATGTAACTTTGTTGATATAAGCTGTTTTTTGGATTGCAATGCGTTCTTGGAATGCCATTCCGAAGTCTTATATATATTTCGAAATAATGCAGTACATTTTTTAAACAATCTGAATATTTTATTTAAAAAATCCCAGTATGAGCTTGTAAACCACCTCAACCAATTTTACATCGATATTATTCAGATGCCAAATACTGTTTAAAGATCCCCTCTAGGCAACAAAGGGTTCGCTTTATGTACAAGACATTCTCTAATTAACAGAATACGTAGGGCTTAGATAGTATGTATATTGCCAATATGAAATTCATCTATATTTTCAAAATTAGAATAGAAAGGAAATTTTTAATTATGTTATAAGGTTCGTACTCATAATTACTTAAATATAATTAAATTATTGGCCAATGTTGGTAATAATAGTAAAAGATACCCGCATATTAGTGACGTAAGACATTTGCAGTTGTAACTAAATTAGTTTGCCAAATTTTGGAGTTATTAGCAGTGTCGCTTGCCACCACTGAACTAACAAGGCAATTCAATTAACTCCCTTATAACCTTCATAATATGACGAATTGGACAAAAAACGGCCAGCTATTCCTAATCTATAACTCGAATCATAATTTCATCAACATGTTTAATTGTCACATGTTTAATAATAGATCTTATGGCAGAATTGAACGACGTAATAGAATGACCATAGACAAAATTTATTTATTTACAATATTTTTTTTCCTTCTACTCTCTTATACGACCAGCTAATCACGAAATATATTTTAAAATTACACTTTTTAAAGAGATAAACATTATCAAACATTATTATCCACACGAAATTATACAACATAGCCGGTTTTCAAGGGCCAAGGGCTCTTCTTACGCACACAAGTCACATCCGTGATCTTTATAAACGCATATTTCAGCCAGTCCTTGGGTCGAGGGATCGAACCGGAAGTAAAAAAGGGTAAAGACGAAGTAATTAACCCTCCCAGCGATTGTATTTATAACGTAATAGATATAATCTTAACATTTAGAATTACAATTGAATGAAATGCGAATAATGCCAAAAAAACCTTCCAAGAATTTTAACGGATTCAAAAATTTTATAAAGTAAAATTGAGATACAGTCGCTTAAAACGATCGATAGGTACAAATGACAGATTAAATATTCAGAATTCATTGAAGCATATTTTTTGGGAGAAAGTAGCAAACGAACATAAATTTTCGCAAGAGGCTGCCGCCTATGAACATGTGTAGCCGACATAAAAAACTTTGTGAATAGTAATGTCAGCATTAGTTTTGTATTACTTGTTATAAGTTAGTATTCGTTGCCCAAACTACTACAGGAACTGGACTGTTAGTGGATCAAATCAATTAATGTAAATTAATACAAGCAATTAATATTATTTAGTACATATTTATCCTACATTGAGTCGTGCAATTAATACTAAGTGTACCTACACGTAGACTAGCTGCTATTCCAATTAACTTTTTTTATATGGTGTTAGCTATCATTTTGCCAGTGTTGCCTGAACTTTCCCTTTTAATAAGAATACACGTATAAATATTATCTAACTTTGGTATAAATTTATATAATTTATTACAGTGTTATAACATTGTTAGTATAAAAAAAGCAATCGAATTAAATTCGAATAAATTATGTGTTTTATTTTGCGTATGGGATATGATCAGGTTTTTCAAAGGCGACTCATGTTGACTGTGTGTGACTCATGTCATCTCCAAAGAGGCAGGCAGAGAAGTGTAGTAAATTCCCACGTTTCAACAGTTACGTTTACGTCCCATATGAAATAGATAGTGAGCCTATTGCCATATGGTTTCGTTGGTTAAATCTTCCTTTTTCGATTTAAACCGAAGTATAGATCTTATAAAATCTTAAAAGGTTCTATTATAACATTGGATTCGGCATTTTTTCGCATTGGTCACAAACGCCGCTGTGACGTCATCACGCACGGGTTATACATATGTACATTACTATGACCCAGTTACAAACGTGTGCAAAGTAAATACTTAATAAGGAAGATGTAGTGATAATAAAGACGTTTTCCAAAATATTCCTCAAAGTCCGAAAATCTGTATTATCTGAGATCTCAACGCATCTGAACTCAGAAGTTTCTAGAATTTAGTGGAAATTTCTTATCGGATTGAAACGGGTTCGAACTTAGGTATTACGAAGCCGTCTAGTATCCAAAACTCAATCCAATCGCAATTTTACTTGAAAGCTTATTGAATAAAAAGGTCAGACAAAACTTAATATCACGCTTATAATCCTCGAAGAGGTAGGTAGAGGAATTTAATATATTCCCATGTTTTACCAGTTACGTTGACATCCCACTCAATAGGGGGAAAGCCTATTACCGTACACCGGACACATTTTAAGACCACAAGCCACACACCTACATAATCTGAATTACAAAAATCCAATAGTGCCCGACCCGGGATTTGTACCCAGGACGTCTCGATAGGCAGTCGCGCTTGCAACCAACACGACCAACAGGGCAGACAAAAAGTCAGCCAGCATTAAGAACGGGAAACTTAGTTTGCTTGGACATATAGAAAATATGATTCATCTTCAATCCTTTGTTCATTTCGTCCATTATTGAACACGAGTCTTTTCTGAGAAGGCGACGGAAAAGTTCAAAAAAGGCAGGATCAAAAATATTTTCCAAAAATAAGCTTACCTACATGGAAAGTTTGACGGAATTAGAGAAAATCAAATAAATTCGCCAAGACCGTAGCTGGTAGAAATATTTCGTCTCTGCTTACCTTATAAAAGAAATAGGCGTTATAATACGTGAGCACGCTAATGCAATACAATATACAATTTAGTACAGATAATACAACATTTATGCTTTATAACAGTACTATGCTAAAAAGGTCATTTCATACATACATACATTAGGAGCATTGTATTTTAAATGGAAACCATATTTTAAAATTGGCAACATTCCAAAACTCTTAAACTGTTGCCTCAGGAATGGAGGGTTTACGTGGCCAGTTTCATACTTAATATTTCGAAATGCTGTCCAGTGAAAAATATTCATGATTCTGGACGTATACGAATAAAATTAAAATGTTAGTCGCGTTTTGTTTTTTTATACAAATAACATTTATATGTATATTTTAAACTTACTTTGATATTATGCAAGCGTATTCTAGTGCTCAAAAATGTAATGTAATTAAAATACTTTAAATCGTAATCGATTTCGCCTATTATTAAAATAATGACTATTATTCTGACGGTTTACGCAAAGTGCGATGCGAAGATGCGAAGAGCTGGAGATGGAGCTCGGTGGCGTGCTATTGGAGAGGCCTGTGTCCAGCAGTGGACGGAAATAGGCTGATGATGATTGTAATGAGTCTGATTAAATCATTTTCAATAGCTGATACCTTGGGATACATTGACGGCGGTAGTAATATTATAATTTCATTATTGATTGTTTAACATACATTACAGCTAGATTTTTAAAACTTTTATAAATAAATAAAAACTCAATCCTAACAAAATTTAATAGCAATTGAAGATTAATCGACTTTTTTGATTGACATTTGATCAACACTAGACTAGTTACTCTGTTTAAGCTCTGGCCTTCTATAAAATACAGTCAATTAACCCTTTGCTCATTAGGAAAATTTTATTCTGTGAACTATAAAAAACAGGTAGATTCAGTAACTAATAAACCGTTAATGGTTAGTGAACGAATAATTAATAAATGGTTCACAATCATATAACATCAGACCTCAATTTCCCTGAAGCGGTGGACATGGAGTTGTACTATGGTCTGTATGGTACTATGGTCACAGGTATGAGTCCCAGGTCATGAGGGTCGTAACTAAAGCACTAACGTACATTACACTCACAATATATTTATGATAGTCTGATATATTATGTATATTCACAAAAATCATAGTAAATTTAATAAGAAGAATAATGATCTCCATCAACTATATTTGAGAACTAAAAATAAACTTGCAGTGTCCACTTTTAGGCTTCGTAAAGTGTCTTTTGTCTTTTGTAAGTTGAAGTATACGCTTCTATAACAAACTGCCAAATGACGCGGTAAGTTTGTCAGGTTGTATTTGTAAATTCAAGAAATTCATTATGCTTCGACTATGTCAAAAAGCCTATATACTCGATTGCAGATTACATACAAGACATAGATGTTTGGAAATGAGTTGCTACAGTTCCAAGGTTTGGAATTATAATTTATATTTTAAAATAAGAGGTCATTTTAAAAGATGCAGTAGCACACCTATAGAGTTTCTTTTGCCGCTTCTTATCCATAGCGAGGCATTTTCCGTAACGGTGGTAGTTTCATTTTGACGTACAAAAAGTGTTCAATGAACCAATTTTGGATAAATTATATTTGAATTTGGACCCCTCGACCAACAGTCGCGCTTTATAACCACTCGACTAAGGAGTTATAATGTAACGAGTACGTATAGGTTTTATATTGGGATTACACATGATGATCTGCTTTAATAGCTGCGAAAAGACGTGTATGTTACGTCTTTATTAAATTGTCTTATCGCTTAACATTAGAACAAGAAAAAATATCCTGTATGTGGCAGTCAGCTATTAATTGCCCATAAAATTCTCTGACATTCGATTACATGATAATGTTTTTTTATACTTCAATTTGTCATAAAACGATCATGATCTAAATGAAATGTTCCATGAACGGAAATAAATATATTTTAAAGGGACGACAGGAAATTAACGAATACATACTTAAAAGTTCCTGTATTGTATATGCTAGCAAAAAATATACATACTGTATTAAAATTACATGAAATTATTCAAAATAAAAAACTATGCAATGAAATATAATAAAATTCGAAAAAAGATTTTTTAGAGTGACTTAAATCATAATAATATTGTATAAGATTTCTTTTAAGGCCTGCCATAATATAACTACTGGTATAATTGAAGCATAACCTATAATCTACAATTGTCAATTTCACACTGCCAAAAATGACAGTTCTCTGTCAACGTAGTGTTTATTAGTTATTTATTACTTACTTTTGCATTTTGTAGAATTTCCTTTATTGCTGTTTTTAGACACGTTTTGAATTAACTGCTTTCGTAGCTAATTGTGCAAGTGACAAACTATTATAAATATCGGATTTACGACTTAGATGCAAAGTGCATATCATATGTTAATTTTTTAAATGTGAAAGTCAACATGAGCGACTTCAATAAACCATCTTTACGTATTGATTGGTTCGATGGAACAGTAATAGAAGATAGCAGACTAACGCCGGTTGTTAACATAAACGAAAATCTTACACAGACTGAACATTTGCCCCAAACAGTGGAAGTTGAAAAAAAACCTATTGGTTTTAAAAAACTATATGACTTTTCGATATCAAGAGATCAGATTCTAAAAGTGGAACTTGCTAATCGGCCAGGTTTCTGGCTTCTGTTGAATGCCGAATTGAAGGGAGATTTTGTTGTTTTAATTGTTAAAGTGTTACTGAAAGTTTATAGAAATTTGTCTCCTGGAGAAAAAAGCAAAATTGTACATTTATTACGTACGAAATTCGAAACATCTCGATTTTTAGTTACACTAAATAATTATGTTACTGGCTTACCAAATGTTAGGATAGTTGAGAAAAAAACAAATCTACAGCTATGGAATGATGTGCAAACGTTTTACGATGATGTGGTTAATCTGTGCACTTCTATTTTTAATTTTGGAACAAATAGTTCAACATTTTTGCAAGATTTGTACAACTTACTCAAAGCTACCGAGGTCAGCGCAGCTGGAGTACAGAAAGAACACTCTGAAGTTATAAGCACTGAGATTTTTATTAAAATAAGTGAATTGACATCAACTATTTTTAATCACATTCAGGTATGCTTTTCTTTTGTCATATAACATGTATTTATTATAAAATGCAAAAAAATGGGCACAATAAGACAAAAACAATAGAGACACAATATATGTAATTTCCTTCTATGAAAGATCCAATTATAAACCACCATACCCAACACTGACATCATCATCATGTCTGTAAAGTCTGAGTTTGAGTCCATAATCTCCACAGTGGGCATCTGGGTATAATATTAGAAACTACATGGTCCCTTCAATGTCACTACATTAGGTTTTGACTGTAATTGTTAAATGATTATTACGAATGTATTGTAAATTTTTATAAATATGTTCATCTATAAATGCAAATTACTTATTATAGGTACCCAAAATGACTGAAGAACGATTTCATATAAATAATAATGGTAATCCAAACAGTTTCCGCAACATGAACATATTTCCAAACTATGAAGATTTAATGCAAGGTGATATAGCCAATATCAAGCCGAACATCATAAATGGGGCTTATCCCAGTGTTGAGGAGTATCTGGATTTGCAGTTCAAGTTGTTGAGGGAGGACTGCTTTGGTCCAATGCGCGAAGGAATACGTAAGGATGTTATCTGTGTCATTGTGCTACAAGATGAAATTTGCAAATTTAGTTTTGTTAAATTGGATGTAAAACTTTCTGTTTAACCTTTTTTCAGGTAAGTTTATGGAGAATACTGAAAAAAGGTCCCAATTTCACAGGTTTGTATTATAGGATTAAATAGCCGAATGTATTGAAAATCTTTGCTTATTTAAAAATAAATTATTTTAGGAAAACTAATTCAATTGTGGGCAATTTATTGGTGAATCTGAAAATGTTTAGATTTGTGCACACCACCTACCTAAAGCAAACATCATTTAATAATGATGTTGCAAACAAGGTAGATTACAATACCAAGCAGTCACTCTCCTCTATACTGTAATATCCAAATTAACTTTCTAACCCATGGTGTAGTTAGACTGAATCATTGCAGAGAGGTAGAGGGATATCAAAGACTATAGTATATCCTATTTGAATGAAGTATGTGCCAATAATGTAATGTGACATGTTCTGGAGTGGAGACCACGCCTTGGCAAACGTAGTGTAGGACGTCCTCCTGCTAGGTAGAGTAACGACATACGCAAAGTGGCTGGCAGCGGTTGGATGCGAAGATCTGAAGATCGAGCTCAGTGGCGTGCTATTGGAGAGGCCTCTGTCCAGCAGTGGACAGAAATAGACTGATAATGACGATGATGATGTTTTATGGTTTAATATGTCGCAAAGCAACGTATATTTTATCCATTCATTTTGACAAATCATATTACATTTTTTACCAGTTTGAGTAAAAACAGTTTCCCTGGTAATAACGCATGAAGGATGGATATTGCATTAAATAATTACAATTGCATAGTAGATATATAGTTTTGTTGTAAGCATAGCGGTTATTGTCAACGACCGCAAATGGTAGAGTATTTGTTCGCTGTCGGCGTATGTGTGAAATACTTCGAAACACGTCAAACGCAGTCTGAGATACATATGTTAGTAAGCGAAATGTGTCTGGTAAGATCTCATATCGATAGAATAAAAATAATTCTTTACGGCTGAGAGCAGCTTTTTCTCTATTGCCTGTCGAATATCGTCTGTTAATATAACAATGTTCTAACCGTAGGCAGTAAAACCAGGTTGCGATTGCAACCAACATGACGAGGCAGTCTATATAGTTATCCATAAATTAGCTAAGTTATGGCGCAGGTGCTGATCAAGAGGTCATTCGATCGGTTGGGTTCGATCCTCGGATTGGGTAAAGTATTATTGGGTTTTTCTAACTTGAAATTCAAAGTAGTAACACGGACTCTAGATTTATACCTGGTATCCGTGAATATCCTCTCCACCTTTTCCCTAGTTTTCGTTTTCTTCGAGTGGATAGCTTATCGTGAGTGATCAGCCATCGTGGTGAAAGGATTAGTCGCAATGTACAGGATGCGCCGGGCAGTATATTATACTCAAACAGATATAGTCGCTGCTCGTTTCATGAACCTTTCATGCGCCCCGATTTTTTTGTATTTTAATGTTGTTTCCAAAAAATAAATAAATGAAAAATAAAATAGGTAAGTCCCACCTTATTTCTCTAATACATCCTAACCAATGACAGTGAGTGATAGGTATACGCAAAAACTTGATCAACGCCTTTTACAAAATTACATATATATCTACATGTTAATGGACACGATCGACTTAAATGTTTATTAAAGACCGCGGTTATTGAGTGCTCTCAAGAAATCAATCTTTACGTTGGCCAATGTCAAAGAAGTTAGGTTAAGTTTTTGCAGATA